>JBBPFP011186755.1:0-11131 GCA_037974795.1 Kaempferia galanga
ACTTACGTGATGGCGGTATTTTATTTCAATATACAACTTATTTTTAAATTATACCCAATATACAACTTATATAAAACCTATCTCCCCTCCGGTGCTACTGTCGCCGTCGCAACGCCTATGGACTGGTGCCGGTTCGTGCCGGTGCCGGTCAACGGGCGGAACGATACAGTTTCGCCCGTTTCGTCCGAAATTTCAATCACTGCCTGGCAGTGCATGTACTCCTCTGCTTGCCAAATAGTCTGCAACATTTTGAATATTATATGCAAAATTGGTAAAACTTGTATTAGTAAGCCTACCAATTAGCATTCGTGTTACTAGCAAATTACTAGTTCCACCCTGCCATTCAGAATATCCGTGTGTTTGGAAAGAAAGCTCGATGTGGTTGGCAAAATCTTCAATATGCATCATGATATCTGGTATGAATAAATTACTCCATCTTCTGAGGTAGGTATATCTCCCAAGTCTTCTTCTTCCGCTTCTTGCTTTTCTTCCTCTTGTCCTCTTCTCCTTAGTATTTAGTCATCCTTATCCTTCTCTTGTTAGGTGTGGTCTACACCATCTTGTACTTGCACATGCTTTGCCAGTCGGGACCAGATTGATCGCATATAGAAATTCAGCACAGAAACAAGATTTTAGAGCTTGTTTTATTCCTGACATAGTAGAGAGCTGCTAATTAAGGATGCTTTTTTATTTTACTTATTGAGTTTGGCAGGTGACACAAATGTAATATTAACAAATCTTTTTTCCCAACCAGTGACATAGTACAAGTGATTTTACATTGTCAATGCTACTGATTGATAATTATAATGGTCAGATAAAGTGTTCATCCTTTTGTGTAAACAGAATTATGAACATATTTATTTGAATACTCTCTTTTGATAGCTCTGAAGTTGTTTGGTCCTTATTAAATGTTGTCATTAGGTGGTTGAAATCTATGAAAGATTTTTATTAGCCGTGGAGAATGGTGAATTTCAAGTCTCAGATAAAGGAATACTGCAGATTTTGCTAGATTTAAAATTCATTGCTGATGTTCTCTCTGGAGGCAAAGACTCTGCTGTCAACAGTACTGAATCAAATGCCAATGAAGATTCACCAACAGTTAAAACATTAAAACCTGCATTGAGATGGAAACAGACACAAAACAAACCTGATTCTGCTAATGTAGCAGCCATTACAAAACTAATCAATAACTTTACAAAGAGGCTGGATCCAATTGACTGGGCTACGTAAGCACTTCTTAGTTCTGGTTGAATCCCTTTCTGCTAGCATTGTATTCCAGCAAACCGATAAGAAGACAAACATTGTGATTTTAATAATTAATAACATGTTGAAGGTTACATGTAATGCTAAGTTAATTGTCTTGGACATTTGTCTTGTAAAATTTTGCAGGTATGAGCCTTACCTCTGGGAGAATGAGAAACAATCATATAAGCGATATTCTGTCCTTTTTGGCTTCTTAGTTCAGCTTAATCGTATGTACACTGAGACCATTCAGAAATTGCCTACAAAGTCAAACACAGGTTCCAACATTATGAGATGTTCCACAGTTCCCCGATTTAAATACCTACCTATCAGGTTAGTTTTCCTTTGCCTAATATGTGTTGTCCTACAACAAAGCAGATAATGAAGCTGGAATGTAGAATGGAATTTTTGCAGGATCCCTGTCTACCCTAAGGGTCCATTTACTTGGATGGAAAGTAGAGGAACAGAGAAAAACTGACAAATTACATATGGAGGACCTCCATCACTTGTGTCACTTTCCTTTCCCTTATCCCCTCATATCTTCCATCCAAGTAAACAAGCCCTAAAGTTCGAAATCAATATGGCAAATCAAATTTATGTTTGGTATCATATTTCCTTGAAAATGTAGCTTCGTCCTTCGTAGGTTTATTTGAGATATGTTTGTAGTTGTACTACTACATTCATCTTATGGTGTGGTTCTGATAAGAAATTTTCTCTCCAGTGCTCCTGCATTATCCACAAGAAATCTACATAAATCAGCAGTGCAGACTTCTGATGATGCTTCAATGAGGAGCCCCTGGAAAGCATATGGAAGTGGTGAACAATCTCCAAAGCCTGACTTTGATGATAGTCCAAACTATGGAATTGCTGCACCATTGCTGAAGTCTATCATGACACAGGTACAGGAATAGGAAATTATCAATTTCCATAAGATTGCATAATACAGCATGTTTGTTTACAACACATTCTCTTTGCATTTTAATGTTATGCTTATGTTATCTGACAAATATCATTGGTTGCATATTAAATTGATATCAGTCACCCTTCCATCTTATTCTAGGTTTCTTCTCAGGGGCAGTGATTTTAGGATTACTTCCATAAGATTAAAGAATACTTTTTTAATTTCTCAAGTAAAAGTTTTCACCTAATGCATGGAATTAGCTTGGTAGGCTTTAAGGTGTCACTTGGTCATATTTCCTAGGTCTTGTGTCACAAATGATAGGTTATTCAAATAAACACTCACAATCCAAGCTTTCCCTCTACCTAGCTAGCATGAATATAAAATTGACTCCTTTGTCTTTCAGATTTTTATTTATTATTATTTTTTATTTTATTTTATTTTATTTTTTGTGGTGTTACTTCTAAACTTGTGGGTTTTTGCCTTTTTGGTTCATCTCCCATGCTACAAGGTATCATAGGTGAAATAGCAGCAAGTTTATGACTATTGCTTTACACCTGGATATTTATGGTTTAGTTTATAGCAAATCTCTGTGGGAATCTGAGATTCATGACATTTTATGTTCCATAACTTGGAAGGTTTTGAATTTGCTGTGTAGCCCTTATAAAGGCTAGCAAATCGAGATTTATACCGTGAATCATTTATAATTTTCCAATTATGAATCATATAGTCCAGATTTGTTAATTTTTCTATCTTGCTTGGAATATTTTTTAAAACCTAAAATATATAAAATAATTATCATCTCCCACGAAATTGACACGCCGAGCTTATGATGATGTATGTAAAAAAAAAGGTTGATGCATCCTTTTCTTTTAGAATTGCATCCACGTCATTGCCATTTTGTTTAGAAACTAAAACTAATATATATAACTAATTGCATTCAACAAAATCAAAACATCTCCATGAAGCTCAAGTGAGGTAAACATTTGGTGTAATATTTACCTAAAACTTGTGTCGAACTTCTGAAATCCCAATATTTCCTTTCAACACCATAGTTTATCGCTAGAATTCCGCATCCATGTCTATACCACCATCTTTTTCATATAGCATGCTCATTTTAGCTTATGTTTTCCCCCATTACCTTGATAGTCCAATTCCTTGATCTTCAATACTCATTATCCTTTTTTTATTTTTCCCCTTCTTTTATTTTCAACATTCACCATCTCCTTAATGAGTTAAGTTTTAATGCTAAGGACAATGAACCTTTTTGTTTTTCATAAAATATAATTTGTATTAATTGTTGTGATTCTTTTACCAGTCTTATTCATATACATTTACATATCACTCTACCTTCAGATTTGATTGTATACGATGCTAAGCGTGGATAGTACTATTCTAACAACTTTGCCCAGGTGGGAAGCAAATTTGGAGAGAGTACCTCCAGGTGGGGTTCTGTGCTTTCTGATGGCCAAGTTGGTAGGTTCAAAGACAGATCCGCGGCTGCCATGTCAACATTTGGTGACATTCTTCCTGGCCCTGCAGCAGGGCTTCTATCATCTCTTACATCAGGTGCAGCCATGTTTGACCCTTAGCCTGTGCTTATTCGGTATCAAGATTGGTATTCCGATGAACAGAATGCATCTGGTTGGAGAGGCTACTTCCAGTCTCACATGGACTGTAACACATCTCACAGCACGAGCAGTTCGCAGTTAAAGGGTGCCCTCCAAGCATTCGAAGCAGAGGGTGTTCGCATTGTCCAGCGACGGGAATTGCAACACTTGGTCCGAGCCTCCATGTTAGCGAATCAGAGTTGTATATGTTACAAGATTTACAGTATCAATAAAAAATATATATAGAGTTTTCCGGAAGGACCGAATAGACTAATTGTGTGATCGAGCTTTGCTCCTTTTTGTTTTGTTGATCTGAAAATATTGGACGACATTGTTATATATTTAATAATAAAATTCTTTTTTTACATGGTTATCGGAAACATAACCTTTAATCTTGCTACAACAACAAAAGGACGTTTTTGTCGATATCAAGTCAATCTAAAAAAATCCATTAAATTTTAACATCACTATTAATTCTTTCATCTTCCATTCCACTGCGCCGTGGTTTCCCGGTGAACACATTTGATGTAAATATCAAATCTCAAAGGCTTTTTGGTATCTGAATATCAATTCGAGGAAGATTTAGGCTATATTGCCTCGTAGCCGAGGTCTTGAATATTTTTGAATCGCATAAACGAAATAACCATTTTGATAGGTATCATAATTCTCCTGAATATTGATATCAGGCATTTAGTAGCTTTCACGTATAGATAACCGAATCGAAATAATAAAAAGAATAAAACCAAATAAAGTGATCTAATTTTGTTCGATGCATTTTTAACTAAATGAAAATTCTGTAAACTTCTGTTCCTGTGAACTCATAGCAATCATAATTTAGCAGTAAAATTGTAGAAACCTATCATCTCAAAAATATCGCATGATATTATTTGGACTAAGATCTTCAGCGACCAATTGACTTGAACAGCACCATAGAGAAATCTGAGAGCATGCCCCAACCAAAATTGAAGTGCAATTTAACGATCCAGCTTCCAAGAGAGATTACTTCCAGACATTTAGTAGAACAAATTATAGCAATTTGATCACGCCAGTGAATCATTATCATCTCAACTGCTAAGAAAATTATAGAAAACGTACCCCAAGAACATTATAGAAAACATACTCAGAACGACTGTTGGATGCAAATGATCCAGATGGAACACAATCTACATGAGCTACAATTTCAGAAGACAGATTCCCAAGTCTTAACAAGATGATTCAACAAGTCTCAGATACTGACAAAATCATTGCACCGTCACATGATACCCTAATCCACCATATCTCAATTTGGAGAGACAACTACAGTTCAACAGCTGAACAACCAGGAAGGTTCAGTAGCGAACATCGTAAGATGATGTACGTCCTCCTCTACCAGGTCGATCATAAGGCCCATGTCTTTGCCTGAAACTTCCACCACCGTTGTAGCGAGCAGGCCCACCAGTCCCGTATCTGTCACTTCCACTGCCACGTGGTCCGTCCCGATCATAACCACCGCTGCCCCTTGGTGCTGGATCTCTGTCGTAGCTACCACCACGAGGAACATCCCTCTCGTAGCTCTTCTCCCTGTTGTATCCACTGTGTGGGTAATGATCAGGCCCCCCTCGATATCTATCACCTTGAAATTGATCACCTGGAGGCCCATATCGATCATTGATATATTTATCACGACCACCACCATAGCGGCTGTCTCTGCTATCAAATCGATCACGGTCACCATAGTGACCACCGTCATAACGATCATCCATGTAGCGGTCACTATAACGACTGTGCCCCCCTCGGCCATCACTTCCTCCACCAAATTTGGCATGAGAAGAAAAATGGACATCACTGCCGCCTCCAGCAGAGGGGCACTCACGTGCCCAGTGTCCAGAACGACCACACTTAAAACATTCATCTGTACGGCCTGCAGGTGGTGGCCCATCACCACCACGATAGCCTCCTCTGCTACTGGACTTGTATTCACCACCATCATAGCGACTGATATCTGTGCTCATCTTAGGCTCAGCCTTGTTCACAGAAATGACTCGCCCATCTAGTTCATTTTCATGCATTTGGCTAATGGCCGCCTCAGATGCACGTGCACTAGAGAATGTCACAAATCCAAATCCACGAGGGCGACCAGTATCCCTCTCCTTCATGATCTACACATGAGAAGACTAATAAAAACTGACAGAAGTTTAGATGAAACATTTTTTTATTCCAGTAAGAGGTAAATAGAAAATAGCAAGATAACATGCTTGTTAAAGTTGGACAGTGACTGCATATACTAGGAATATAATAGGGCATTATCCTCCGTAACACAATGTGATAGACCTGCAACTTCCAGATTCATGCGTTCCATTTTTAATGCTAATAACAAAAATATACAACCAAAATTCTGCAGCATTAGTATAGAATTCCATGTAAGCAAGAAACAGGAGAAGAGAACATGATTTCTTCAAGAAGCAAGCAATGACATTTAAATGCATAAATATTAATTTTACATGATCGTTTTCCACTCACAAATTCTGTTCAAGTTAGAAAAGACAGCATGAATTGACCAATTATTTAGTTTGGATGCAGTAGATAAATAGCAAAACAAAAAAAAAAAATGCCCTCAATGTTTGAAGGTGAACCAACATCATGTAAGAAACAGAAGAAATATGAAAAATAAGACGCTAGTTGGTCAATTCAATGACGACCTTACAAATGTCAAGGTCATGTTAACAACCATCAATATACTCCACAAAGATCCAATACCAGAATGTAGATTAACCCTCACTATTTATTAATTAAGAAATTCTGGCATGATATACAAAAGGATCAATGAAATTATATTTTCATAGTGACATTAGATGAAGGGTAATCAGAGTATTGGGTTCCCACAACCAATATATATACTTTAAGCCGATTACAAGAATAGTACTAACAAATGAGGATACAAGATGTGATAAGACTATCCTATTATTACAGACAGAGTGTAAACTTCATAACATAAATACAAAAGGAGAGTGAAGAATGAAAAATGAAAACTATCAATCACATCAAGATGCAAGATTACAGGTATTGGTAGCAATTGCTAATGTTATTGGTAAGGGTAGTGATATTGGTGTTAGCGCTGGTGTCTGTCTCATTTCCAAACTGCACTGATATGAATCAATAGCAACCAATGACTACCAATGCTAGCACAGAAATCATTATGCTATTTGTGCAGAATGAAAAGGCACGAAGAAAACTACTAAATAAGCATTTCTTTTTTTCCTCTAGAGATACACCATTTTAAATAAAACTCACGCACATACATAACCAGCTATTAATGCGGAGAATGATGCACAAGTTAATGTGCAAAGATCATGTCACTTGTGCACATAATATAATGTGAGTTTGGCAAAAAAAAATTAAACCAAAAAAATTGTGTTCAACTTTAAGTGGATGTAACAACGCCACTAACCTGCTAATGGCATATGATACTGATGAAGATCCATCACCACGTATGTTACATACACAATGAGATACATGCAGACATCTGAGTAATCTTTTATTGTGAAACTCAAAAAAATGCTACAGGTAAAGAATCCATGTAGGTAACTTCTACCCAATATATACATCTGTTATGCATTTAAAAGCATGTTGGATGCAAATTCTTCATCTTGAACCCAGTGAAAAAATTCTTTACAGAGCAGTAAAACAAATGGGGTATCGGTCAACAAATGCACTGAAACACTTCAGATGATCTTTTGTAAGTCTGATGTGGTAAACAATGAGTTGATTGCCTTAATTCTTATGCTGTGCCTATCTTAACACAGATCTTCTGAAATGGGGAGCAATAGAAAGCAACACAACTGCAGTATAAATCTGCCGCCTCAAACTGATTCACATTTATAGATTATCCAGCAGTTCATCCCAAACTCATAGGCAATACCGCTAATGGAGTGCAACTACTTTATGATGAATTAGTCTACCACACAAAGAGTTGAGCACTTCTGGATCTCATTCAGGTCTCTCAAAAGATTAAAAGAGTGCAGACGGTGCAGATGCCAAAAAACAGCTTTTGTCAGTGCAAGGTCATTAAGGGATTGACCAAACAACTAATCTAGAAACAGTGAGCTATATGGGAATAATACTAATGGTGGTATTAAGCACTCCCCGTATCAATCATATTAGGCCATGTGAATACAAACTTCTGACAAGTCCCAAACGGAACAGCATACTGAATGGATCTAGATAGGCTAGCCACAATAAGTCAACTGAATCACATTTACAAGTTATTGAGCAATCAAACTTAAACACAACCGTAAAGAGGTACTAGCATTGTATAAGAATCAATCTAGCATACGAAGGGGTGAACAGCTCTGGAATCACGATTATGTCTCTCAAACTAAAATGAGGCTCAGATTGAAACAATTTCCCTGATGATACAAATTGCAAGAACAACTTTTGTCATCAAGGGTCATTAGGGTTGCCCAAAATAATAATCTAGCAGATAAGAAAATACATTGAAATACCAATAGTGGTACCATGCTGTGATGTTCATACCAGTCCCATGATGAGATGTTCATACCAGTCATACTGACCCATGTGAATACAAACTTCTGACAAGTCCTAAATGAAGCATCTCACAAAATGGAGAAGAACCAACTGCTTCTGGTTAGAAGACTAGTAACAGCTAAAAGGTCAAAATGGAAAGAAAGATACAATGAACTTGTAAAATATGCAATTTGATGCAAAATGCAAGTTAAATAGGGGAATCAAGATAAGCATGATATAGCAAGACACGTGTTTTTCTATTTGGGTAATCTTCTAAGACTTCTAGTTGTATGCAGTAGCATTTGGCAGAAAGACTGAAAACGGCATCTAACAACTTGGATGATTGGCAACTGTCCCTCTCAACCTTCAGCTGGTGCTTCTTGTTGTTGCTGCTGCTGCTGCTGTTGAGTATTGTTCTGTTTTAGGACAGGAGGCACTGATCCAATCAGAGTTAAGAAGTACAACCAATCAGAATCAAGAATGCCTGCAGGTAAGCAGTTATCATTTCTACACCTTTTCCAACTTCAATAGAATTCCACATTATTTTCTTTCCAATAGTGATAATAGGTTACCAGGTACCATCTTCCACCAACTTAATTGTATCAAAAAGTTTGATTCTAGTCAAGAACTTAAAGGGACATGTTAAGCCTCATCTACATAGACAGCTTTTGCATAGCACTCTCCATTTGCACTCCCAAGTCACTATAACTGACATGAAATCTTAAACAAGGATACAAGGGAAAAAAACCAAACAATCATTGGCAAATAAGTGGTGACAAAGTAGTTGCAATCCTTCTGTGTGCTGAACACTCAACATACCAAACCAGCACCTGATTGAATATAGAAATCTAAGACAAAGGGCGTGGCATTTATTGGACATTGGGCATGGATCCGTGAGGGAAAACAATAGAGCATCTCTAAGGAGCCAAAAGATACACCTTCATAAAGAATCCTGTGGGTATTGTAAAATCAGCTGCCAAAAACACTTCAGTCAGTTTCTCAGCAGAAACGATGAAGATGAGAGATGACCATTATGTTACACTAGCTAGCTAGCAGAAAAGCCAAATCATTAGATTGAGCATCTGATATCTGGCATATCCTTATCGTGAATGATATTAGATGGCAATAACTCAGTAAGATCAATATCACATTCTTTACTTTCAACTCAAAATGCTTGCTTGACTGAGCACTTCATTAGCCAAAGGATCATAACTTGGAGAAGGGTTCTATCATCTGAAGGCAATCCATTAAGCACTTAACAACAACAGTAAAAGTTTCTACCACCTGCAACGCAGTCTATTGTAACAATAATTGTGCATCTCAATCTTGGCTTGTTTCTGAAAATTTCTTCATAGCATCAACACCCATAACCCAAAAATCAAAGAATATAGCCCAAGCTATCTCTTCAAGGATACCAAGGAGTAGAATCTGGTATTTAAATTTTCAAAACCAAGTGTTGCATCAGCTAGAACAAAACGAAACACATACATGGCAGGCTGCTCTGAACAGATTAACTAAAAGATTGTCTATAAGGCAATCATTTCCAAGATTAAAACAACCCTCTTCTGCATGCCACCAAGCATGACAAACTAAATCAGGCATCTTTCAAATGGACTGACTAACTTGGATGATGATTGAAATTGTGAAAGCCGAGAAGCCAAGGCATCTCACCATGTCATGTAGGTACTTGTTGAAAGATATAAAACAAATTGAAGGGAAAAAAAGTTACTCAATGAAGAGACCAAAAATATTGCTATATGTGTGAAGTAAACGTTGAAAACATAGATGAACAGGCACAAATCAAGCAGATCATAAAAAAATGTCATGCAACTTTTTCCAAACAAGAAAATCTTTGATTTTTTTCCCGTTTCCAGATGGTTTGTATGTTCATTGGTCAAAAGCATCTGTTAAAGGAAATCTTGTCGTTAGCATAAACTCCGCAGAAGGTTATTTTATATAATCGTACTAAAAAGGCGCCCATTTAACTCAAGATTCAAGACGCTAGTGAAATGCTTTCGTCAAATTTACTTCTCCGGAAAGGAGAGAGAATTTTTTTCTCAAAACCCCTTCCCTGGGAGGCTGCAAGTTCCCTTCGTAACTAACAAAAACATGTTTTTCCACAGATCCTTCGATTGCCGGAAAAAAAATAGCTCAATAGCCGAAAATTTAAAATAAATAAATAAAGAAGAGATGACGATTATACTTGGGCCTCGATAACCTTCCCAAAGCGGCTGAACTCCTCCTCCAGGCGCCGCTCCGTTGTGTGTCGCGACAAGCCTCCTACAAAAATCCGGTTATCTTCCTTCGCCGTCATTGCCTGTATGGATCCTTCCTTCAGATAATCTACAGAAAAGAATCACAGACAACCAAAACGACTTGAAATTTGTTGGCCAACGTCGGTCCCGATGGCGGAACCAGAGACGGCGAGAAGCGGAAACCCTACCTACCTACCACGAAGAGATTCTGCGAGATGTAAAAGTAAAACCTAGACGCAGAGTAGCCGGACACTTTTTTTATGCGTCGGTTATGGAATAGGATGCCTCGCGGTACACTGATGATTAAGCTCGTTCGACCCAAATATAATTTATACATTTTATAGGCCCAAATATATTATTTGTTGTACATCAGATTTTATATCCTCTATAATTGGTATAGGGTATTGGATGAGGGTAAGATATCCGATGAGTATATCAGATATTTTTTATATTTATAAATTTTTTTTCTTTCTATCTAATTATTATCAATAATAACAATCAAAACTTATCCAATTATTATCATTGAATAAAAATATATTAAAATGAGCATCATATTAATATATATATATATATATATATATATATAATTAAAAAATAGATTAAGTATTTATATAGTCTCCTAC
>JBBPFP011186862.1:0-11131 GCA_037974795.1 Kaempferia galanga
AGACTTAGGTGCACCATTCCTCATACAACCACATGGACCACCCTATGCTTCCTTACTCATTCATCAAGTAGTTGCCATCGATACTCCTTTTCACCTTATAAATGTTTGTGATTTAAAATCTCTAGGAGAACTTTGAGGCATTAACTAGCTAGTACTCATGAAAACATATCTCAATCTAGTTACAATGCTCATCATCAAAAGTTCCCAAAAGGACTTTCACAAGGATATATTGAAAGGTTAATTTCGACCCTAATTAGTAATTTATTTATCTTCCTAACTTACAATTACATTATAAGAGAAGATTATATGGTGTATTATTGATGGTGAAATTCCTTGTTGGTATGCTTTGTAAATGAACCAAACATTTATGAGTAAGTGTGAACATGTACAACATCAATTAAAATAATAAATTTGAACAACTCATTAAACTAAATAAGCAAATTTGAATTCATATATGTTGAAACTTGTTAATGTTCATTAATAAAGATAGTAAATTGTTTATAAACAATGTTCATAACTCATGTTCATCAATAAAATTCTTATCAAACCTATAATTAACGTGACTTAGCTTGTCTTGATTACCTTACCAAACAATCTTTGAATACAAAAACTTGATTCACATTGTCTCATTGACAATTCCATTTGCTTAGTTAAGCTTATTAAAGCATGTGGAAATCTAGGATAACAAAGAATTTGGTTCATCAGGTCAAAGACTCAATGTGTTGTACCCCATATATCACGAGGCCCAATCTTATTATGTTAAAGCTTCAAAGAGAGCTAATTGAAATGATATGCACCAGAGATAGCCACGTAAATTCATGACCCATCATTTTCACTTTCTGGGGGTCCATCACTTTATGTGTTTATCCCTGAGATTTTTCCCGTGCATATCATTTTTCTTAATTTTAATTTAAAATGAATTAATGACGGTTTGTGTATATAAGCATATTTAAGAAATCTCATTTTAAATACAAGGTTAAAAAACCAAAGTTTTCCCTCCCCATCTCATTTTTATATATAAACAAAATATTCATTTTTTTGGTTGAGATTAATCATGAAAATCGTTGAATATATTTATGAAGTTGATGTCAATATACATTCTACGAATGCAGCAGCGATCGAGACACATCGGGCGCGTTTCGGGGATGCGATGGATCCGCTTAGCGAGTCTTTATAGCTCCATTCTCTCTCCTCTCGGCTCCTTCAATTCCTTCCTTCCTTCCTTTGACACGCACAGGCCTCTGCTCTTTCTCCCCGTCGGTGCTCCGGCCGATCCTCGCCACCTACAGTTTCGACAAAAGCCAACGACACTTCTTGGGGGATCGATCTGGGTTAAGGAAGCTCTAGTTCGGTCGAGATCCGACCAACATTTCCGTCCTCTGGATAGGAACGCCGCTGGTGCTCGCACTCAACAGTAAGTCCTTTTTTTTTGTTCGCCTATAAACAAAGGCAGGAATGACATTGGTTTTTCTTCGATTAAGATCTGCTGCTGTCGGATGCCTGTCCCGGTCCTGATCGAACAATTTTCGATGGAAATGTGATGTTTTATTGAATCAAGGATGGGAATATTTTAGAGAATATATTATCTATGGAGTATCCGAATGCTCATGAAGGAAATTTAATAATCATGAATCAAGTCATGAACGGTGTAACGAACTTGATATGCCTGTGAAATGTGGTTAAATCTCATAACAGGAACAGCGGAATTAGATAAGCTACAACGTGAGTGTGACTAAGAAAGTCTGGTTCAAATTCCTGTTGTTAGGCTTATATTGGTAACAGGCCACGAAATATGTTAGCAGGTGCTTCTGTATGTTGTATGTTCTAGGCGTTTCTGTATAAATGTTCTCAGAATTAGATAGAAGTTTAAACTTACGAATGTAATGGCTTTCTTCTTCTTCTTCTTCTTCAGATTTAACTGCTGGCAGTTTATAGTTATATGCTATTTTAGTTTATTCCAAACCTAGGAATTTCTTAAAATCAATTTCTATCGTGGTTGCTAGGTATACATAATGGTTCTAAAGAGATGAGTAACTAACATAAGATGTTTTGTATGTATAGAAGATTCAACCAGGTATTAGCTCTTTGTATGCAAACATTCACCTCTGTTTAATGACGCATCATTTAATTTGTATTCCTGTAGCAAGAAGTACTACTAGGTGCACACTTGATAGGATCAAAATTTCTTGCTTTTCATTTTTTATAGGTATGGAATTAGGCACTTTTATTATTTTAAAAGCATTTATGGTCAGTAAAGTCATTCAACACCGAACTATTTTATGAGATGGGATGGCTACCCCTATCAATATGAAAGAACTGCTTCAAAATCCAAGCTGAAGTGCCTAACTGGCTACCAATCCTATGGGTCAGCTAAATTGAGTTTATTCGTATTTCTGCCTTGTTGTAAACAAGCCAAGTCAAGTCGAGCCAAGATTTGGGGTGTTCAAGCTTGTTTGATAAACTAACCAAGCCAAGTCTAGCCTAAAATGAACCAAGTCATTGAAATGTTTGTTCAAGCTTGACTTGGTTTATTTTTTATGAGCTTGAGTTTGATTCATTTAGATGTTATCGAGCTCTCAAGTTAAGCTTGTTTGATTTTTTGAAACTTTTGCTTATTTGATTGGTTATTGAGCTTGATATTTCAAACTTATTTCTTCATTTTAAAAGTTTCTTTATTTATTTAGCATGTTGATAAGAGTTTTATTAATGAACATGATTCGTGAACATTGTTCATGAATATTAACGAGCTGAACATATATGTGTTTAAGCTTGTTTGTTTAGTTTAACGAGTTGTTCAAGCTTGTTTATTTAATTAATCTTATGTGTCTTGAACAAACATAAACAAGCTCTTTCCAAGCCGAACACCCAGCTTGTTCACGAACGTTCGGTTCATTTACAACCCTAATTAATAGAGAGTTTGTTAAGACTTTAAATAATGCTGTCTTTTGGTAGATACAAATCCTGGCCCTTATAAAGTATGGCTCACGAATCAGGTTCCTGAACTGATTCATACTGTTTTCTAATTGATTCTTGTCTAACTCCAATTCTTACTGTGGTCCAAGTGATGAGCAAAACAGATTTAATGTTGTGAAGAAAAATACTGAGCAAAATGTAATTGAATATTAAAGAAATCTTCTTTTTTAAAATTCTTCGAATCAAGGCTTGAATCATGAATTGTTTTGGTGCATTATAGAATTATGACTCATGTCCAACCAATCGCCTTCACTTTAAAAATTACAAAATATCTTCAAAATAATTCTACTCTGTTTAGAATATTTTTGGTATCTAAAACTATATAAAATAATATGGCCTGATGCATAAACTGAGGTATTGCCTTAACTTAGACTCAGAATAGTAAGTTAGATAAGATATCATTCAGGTGACTGCATGCATTTTTTTATGTTCTTGGCTCTTGAACAATGTAAATCCTTATTTGCAAATCATTGAAAGCATGCTAGTTCAGTTTTCGCCTTTTGGTTGCCTAGTAGGAGCTTTAGTATATCTCATGTTTTGGTGAGGCTGTTGTTCATTGGATAACATAAATGCAGCATTAAAGTTTTTAAAAAAATGAAACATAACCTGCATGGCACACCTAGATCCTTGACCCACAGATGGTTTAATTTTCATAATTCTTTTTCCATATTTTATATGCTGTTTTACTTGCTAGATAAGAACATTTTTTTTTGTTGATAATTAATGAGTTATTGTGATCCTGATTCTGTCAATGTTCTACAGGTCTGCTAAACTATTTTTCAATATAGTTGATGATGGGCAATGGTGAAATTGAAAGTGCAGATGATGAAATGTCTTCAAAGGGTGGACAAAATCATAGACCTATGGTTTCTCATGAAGGATCCGATGTCCAAATGAGGTCTATGGAGTCGAGATTGTCCCCAGAGATACCACTGAAGTAATTCCTTATTTGAAACTTTTATTATTTCCACTGATTCCGTAACTTGTGTCTTATAGGTGTCTCATTCTCAAAATCATTTTCTTGTTACTAATCGGCTTCATCTCTAAACTCGTCATGCTTTTGCGAATACAGTTTACTTTATTTTATAATATTTTCAATTTAATTACTATATGTAACTTGGTACCAATCTGCTATCTCCTAAGGGAGTATCAGGAGTTACAATCTCATTCATGTTCATTGGGATAAAGGATGGTATGTATGTAGTGGTGTCAATGGGCCATGCTTGAGCTGAGCACAATATGGGCTTGGTTGGCCCGTTTACTTATCGGACTGGGCTAGACATAATACACCACGTCTCAAGTTATGCCAAAGAGATTTGATATCAGATATGATTTCCGGATCTCACGATATAACTGTTTGAGCCGAAGTGATCCAGCTTACCATTGATACCATTGAATGCATGCGTTCCACCCATCCCTCTAGTTTCCTCTTGATTTTGTTAATGACATACATAAAGTGAGCCTTCTTCCTGCCGTTGTGTTAGAATTGCAAACATATTTTTTAATAATATTTTTTATTCTTCTAATAGAAATAAACAAATAAGAAAATTGTAAAGGAAAACTTTTCAAATAAAATCGTAACTGTGTTGGGGAGATTTAGGGTTGAGTTGTCGATAACTTTGTTGCTAGCAATGAATATCACTGGTGTTATGGGAGGATGATGAGATTGTGTTAATGATGGTCGCGGTGATGGTGATGGTGATGGAGGAATTATAATGTGAAGATGATTGGAAGTGGTGAGGAACCCCACTTTGATACCAAGTTGATAGGAACCCATGTCCTATCATGTAGAAAATCAAAGTGATGAAATAATGAGATGAAATTTTCCTACGGTATATAGGCATCAATAAACATGTCAATACATATAGGCATATAAAAAGCAATACTGAAAAGCTGAGATGATGTCCCTTGGAATTAACATGGCTTGAGTCATAATTAATGTGTGCAAGCCACATCATTGTTGAGTTGTAATGACTTCATTAGCTTGGTTTACGATTTTCTTGTAATCAATGTGAATGGATCTTGTTTAATTTTTATGAATGCTCAATGATAATCTCATTGTAAGTTGCATGTTTTGGTTTGGTATGGGTTCAATAGCAACTACATCTATCCTTTTAGGCCTCATTTCTGCCATCAGGATAACTCCTGATGCATTCTGCATTCTGGTTCTACTGCAGTGTGCATATCTTATGAAGCCTTTTTTTCTTTCATTGTCAGAACTCTTCAACTTCTGTCTATTACTACATCGAGGGTTGGATTTCCTATTTCACATTCTAGGTTATGGAATATCATGTTATTAAATTTTGATAAATATGGTTTTTTTTTTTTAAAAACAACTTATTTGCAATGTGTACTTCACTTTTACTGTTTATTTTGCTAGCATAAGTTTTCTGTTGTTCATTTTGTGGTTGATTGCTGAAAATATATATATGTATATTTCCTCTGTAGGCCAATTAGGATACCATCAAAATCAGTGAATTTTCCCAACACAATAGAAGGTCTCTCCCATGGTCATGATGGGTCTAACAATGTCCAGAGGGAATCAAAGTTGGAACTATTTGGTTTTGATTCTCTTGTTAATATACTGGGACTCAAACGGTATGTCATAAAATTTGAATCTGCTATCTTTTAACATTCATCCTCCTTTTTGTTGTTGTCATTGCTCAATAAATCATCAATTAGTTGCTTTTTTCTCCAATTCATGGTCAGATTTTAATGTTTGGTATATTGTTGCAACCAAGGTATAAATTCCAGTCCAGTATTAATATCAGACCTTCTGGATTGAATATGTATTTATCTCTCTGGTATATTGACAAGAAATGTTTTGAAACGCTCTAGTTTGCCGTATAGTTGGTTTACCTACTGTACTTGTGTAACTATCCAGTCTGACTTGTAAGTACAATTGGAATCATACATATTTAAACCTTGGATCAATCATCTTCTTCAAATTTTAATTGATTAAATCATTACAGTATGACAGGGGAACATGTTCAAACACCCTCATGCCCAAGAGATGGTGAGGACATATCCATTGCTCTTGGGAGCCCAGAGGTACTCGTCAGTTTTCTGGTTATAACTTCTGTAATTTGCTTTTCTTTAGCTGGAAAAAATCTCAGGATATATATATATTATTGCTGGCATTAGTGGAATTCACTTATTCAAACATCATCTCCTGCTTCAATACCTCTTTAACCTTATGTTTCCGCAGATTTCTTCCAACATTATAGCTGCTGAAGTAGACCAAGCATGGCAACCTGAATTGATCCCTTTGCCTGACAACCTCAGGAAAAGCAACATATTTGCTTCTACTTAAAACCCAAGATGCCCAAAAAGAATCTTTGCACGCTTGCAATAATATTTACTATTTGCCAACCTCATGCCATCTAATATCTCATCATATGCAAAGACAAGGAAACTGAGCTGACTAAACATAGGGCAGTGGATGGTGGACATTATTGAATATGATAAGGTGGATGTGCACCACCAGTTTCACCTCCCTTCATTGGTTGCATCATTATGTCTCTTCACATTCATACGGAGAATGGGAACAACAATGTGCAGAATAGTTGTTTTATGTAAAATTGTCAATTGTCCTGCACTAGATTTTCAATTTTGTTGGAAAATTTTCAACTATATTTGTGTAAAACTTGAAATGGGATAGAACCATGGTTGCAGGTTGTCACTTTTGAGAAAACAATTTAGGTTGTGAAACTTTGCTTTTTTTTTTTTTTTGAAGCAAGTCTGCAAGTACCTTTTCAGGTATTCAATGTTGCTGTTATGACCTGTACCTTTGATTGTCTAGTGGAATAACCTTATTTTTTGACCTTCCTAGAAATTTATTCTAGTGAAGATGACACTTGAAAATCAAGTGACATCTGTTATACTCTATAGGAGCATTTTTGCCTTTACTATGAAATTGTTTTTTTTTAAAGATAGTTATAAGAGCCCTCAAACACCCACATTTAGGTAAAGGCGGGTTTTGAAATGAGACCTTCGCAACAACTTTTTTTGATACTGTCCTTTGAAATTGAACGTCCATGTAGTCTCAGAAGCTTATGTACTGTACTAAGTCTCCTTGTATACAATGTTTCTTTTGTCTGTAAGTTTGTGTTTAGACTCTCTTGTATGCTTCTTTCTTGTAGTTTACAACTTCTTAAGTCAAATCTAAAAGGTGATTTTTACATTACAGATTATTCACACCCATACTACTGTCTTTCATGTTGGTTGTCAATATTTCTTTTTGCAGGTTGCCAGTTCAAAGCTCGGGACTATGATGGGTGTTTTTGTACCTTGCTTTCAGAATATCTTGGGAATCATATACTATATCCGTTTTACCTGGTGAATTACATCATAATTTGACTTATCAATTTCCAGTGCTAGCTTGAATGCGTTAGTGCCTTTTTCATTTCAACACTGTAACACAATAATGACATTCACAGTATCTAACATGTCAATTAAGTATCATGATAACCAATATAACAACGCTAGTCATTCTAATAGTCAAGAGGGATAAAAACTGTATTGAATTTTTAAAGGGAGAATTATTACACTATAGGACTTTGGTTTAACACCTGAAGACAAAGTACCTCATGTGAAGCTAGGCCATATCGTGTGTAACCGACAACTTTTAAAGCTCTTTCAACCAAGAGCATTGATACAATCTATGTTTAAAAGGAAACTCAAATATTAAAATAAAATTGAAAAGACACCTGAAGGTGACGGAGACACAATGTTGCTACAGTGGGGGAGAAGCTTGATAATGCAGAGTATTCTGAAACTTATTTTGGAAGGAGTCTGTTGAACTTGATAAGAATACATGGATTTGATCTTTATTGAAACTTATTGAATGTGGGCGATAATATTTGGTATTTATTTTTATAGGATTGTGGGCATGGCTGGCATCGGCGAAGGTCTTCTATTGGTTGCATTTTGTGGATCTTGTACTTTCTTAACGACGATATCACTAAGTGCCATTGCAACAAATGGGGCAATGAAGGTAAACATTTTTTTTTCTTGGAGAGATTTAGTATTTAGTTTCTTGATCCAAACCCATAAAGCTTTTGGATTTCAGTCTTGCATGGAAAACTGGAATTAGCATTCTTTAAGATGCATGAAACTACTAGCTATACTGCTTGACTCTAGTACAATCATTCAACGTTAGTGTCGATGACACCAGGCAATTACTCCTAAGAATTTTTTTACACATAATCAATAGGAAGGAATATGAGTGTCCATTTGGAGTTGGTATCCGTGTGTTAGTTCCTGACAAAGGTACCAAGAAATTAGATGAAGAGTCAAAGAATCAAATACTACCTTGAAAATAGACTAACTTAAAGGAAGTCTAAACAAGTCTTAGCAATTGATCCAGGTTGGGAAGAACTGAAGATTTCAAGTAGTCTTTTGTAATTCACATCGAACTTACTATGCTATTATGTTTTTAATGTTCTATTGCATGAATTTGGGGTTGCTTTGTTTGGTTTATCACTATGATATCTTTTATATTCCTCTCTTGTTGCATGTTTGATATTTAGTCCAAGGATTATTAGTTAAACAAATTTCGAGTTAACATTTAGTTTGAACATTCAGGGAGGTGGACCATATTATCTCATTGGTAGGTCCTTGGGTCCAGAAGTTGGAGTTAGCATCGGACTATGCTTCTTCCTTGGCAATGCAATTGCTGGTGCTATGTAAGCCTATCTAGTTTTCTTTTTCATAGTTTTTATATTTTTCTTTGGTACTTTATATTTAGATCTCTGCTGTTTCTCTGTTTCAAATGTGTGTGAAAGTAATTTAATCACAAGATATGGAGCATGTAGTGTTTTCAGTTTCTGCTTCTTTGCTACTTCTTCACTTTTTTAATGACTTCAGGTATGTCTTGGGAGCTGTGGAGACCTTCTTGGATGCTGTGCCTGCTGCTGGATTGTTTAGAGGTAATTTAGGTTGGCAGTTAAATTTCTTTGTTCACCAGAAAATAGGAAAAAATAAGATAAAATAAATGTCTTCTATTTGATGCACTTATGGAGTTGAGGTTTGGATATCCAGCTTGTGTAGATCAAACAACCAGATTGAGCATGAGGTTACCTGTTAGGTGTACTAATCTTTCAAGATTTGTAAATTTCGACCTATGCTTTCCATTATTAATAAAAAGTAAATTGCAATCGTATTGCAAGAAGATATTGGTTGTAAAAAAAGGTGCATAATTTAGTACTAAATTTACAACAATTTTATGTTTTTTTTTTTTTTTATTGAAAACAAGTTTGTCGTATTACAAGGACCTCTAGTATTCTTTGAAATTGCAAAGTTCAATCACCCTTGTGAATTGCCTTCAATGAATTACAATGCTAGTAAAAACTTAGCATCACCATTGAGCTCATTTGTAAAATATGTAATGAAGATCAAAGCAGGTTAGGCAACTAAGGGATTGCAGGACGAGAAACACCAAGCTGGTGTTGGAGCAGCTCGTGAAGGATGAGTTGGCGCATCCAAGTTGGTTGGCTTGGTGGCTTCAGGTCCATTATAGATTTGAGAAGAATAATATGGGGCATTTGAGGAACTATAGGATGAAGAGTGTCAAGGTGCAAGGTTGATGACTGTCGAAAGAAGGCAAAATATGTAGGTGAAGCCTGAAGGATGATGTATAAAGCGAGTTGTGTGCTCAATGCATTCGAAGAGCGAGTAACACTAGTAACTTGATGGTAGACGACCTTGGTGAAGAAGTTAAATTATGGAAGGTAACCTATGGTATGCAAGTTGTGAGAGTTGAGATAATGCATCCTTTGGAGAGGATAAAACTCAACTTAGTTCAAACACAGTCATTAGGTGATTATAATCAGCTAGAGGTGAGTCCAGTCGATTAGGATGAGTTTAGTCGATTGGTGAGCTAAGCCAATTAGGGAGTCGACTCAATGTGATCAACTGATGAATAGAATACATTTGTTCATGGCTAAGTCGACTAGATAGTTAACTAATCTTTAGTGATTTAGTCAATCACGATGAAAATTTTTGGTGTATTAGAAAAGTGGGAAGGAATTATTGATCTGCAAAGTTGTATTGTAACGATCGAATGAACCAAGGGCAATAGTGGAGTGGTTAATTGTTAATCGAATTCAGTCAACTCAAGTAGTCATTGGCAGATTCAGGTTGAAGCGACCAGGAAACCAATCAACTGGTCAACAATAGATCAGTATAGAAACAAGTAAAGCTTGAAGGTGCAAAGGCTAAAGGGGCTGTAGAGATTGGATATATGTTATTGAGTCTTTCATTGTAATTCCTCTAAGCTTCATTGTATGTTCTTGTGCTAAGAAGTTTTTCACCTTCGGAGGGTATCCACAAAGAAGAAAGATAGTGGGCTTTCGGAAGAGATTTATCAACGATTCATACACTATGGAGTAGGAATGAGGATTCACAACCATGTTACATAAGCTTCTTAGCAATTGTGTTATGTGCAATTTTTTTTATTTTGCTGCACTAACTCTTATATGAACTTACTAAGGTATAAATAAGAGTAGTATAAATTGGTAATTGTAGGTACAATCGTTATTCACCCTCCCCCCTAGCTCATTCGGCCATCCACACGACACTGTTGCTAACATCAGACTCACTAAGTAGGGTTTTTTTGGCATGAAGCGCAAAATCTGAAATTGCACCTGTTTTTGTTTATGGGTTTGTTTGGGCTCCCTAGAATAGCCAAACCCACAATCCTAGCTACCAACAGACTAACATCTGGCACGTTCATTGAATAACTTGTCGAGCTAATCCATTGTAGCGATCAGCTTGCCTTTAAGCTTAAATTTAGAATACATATCATCTTCGTCAGCCCACCAAACAGGTTCAAATTTTGTCAAGACTAATTCTTTGATTGGGCTAATAGTAGTTGTAGCCTAGCTCAGCCTAGTTGATCTGATATTCTTTTTCAAAGAGATTTAGCTTTTGTCAATTGAGCCTTGGGATGCTCTATAATAGATCCGACCATGGTTCGGAACCGCCTGTTCGACGGTTCCGGACCGATCGACCCTTAACCTTTACCGCTTAAGACGGTTACGGTTCACGGTTAGGAAACGCCGGTTCACGGTTCATCACGGTTCGGTTCACGGTTCGATCTATTAAAAAATTCAAAATTCACAATTCATAATTTAAAATTTATTAAAAAGGGGCTTGC
>JBBPFP011187396.1:0-11126 GCA_037974795.1 Kaempferia galanga
AGGGTAACAAGTTTGTATATATATATATATATATATATGAGATTCTTAGCTTGCACAATGCATGTGCACGACATGCATGGGCGACTGCCTATGGGAGGCGCCTTCCATGCACCGGAAGGCACCTTCTATGCAGACAATCGCCCATGCATGTTGCGCACGCACGTTGTGTGTGTGTGTGTGTGTGTGTGAAGAGAGAGATTTCATATCCTACCAGATGCTTCTGGTGCAATTTGTGAGCGACATCCGATGAGGTTGATTTAACATGGCAAAACTCAATTTTTTTAATCCCCCTCTCATCTACATGCAACATTTTTCTCTCTTTCATTTTAAATTAAATTAAATTTTTTTTTTCTCTCTCCCATGATTGCTTGCAGTTGTAGCTAAATTCTTTCTTCTCTCTACTTGAAATAGCTGTCACAAACTGTGATAGCTAGGCAACTAGTAACTGCCACAAGTAGCTGCCACAACTTGTGGCAGTTAGCTGCCATAAGTTGTGGCAGTTAACTGTGGTAGTTAGTAGTAGTTGTGGCAGTTACTCTGAAACTTTCCTTCTTATACATCTATTGACAACTAAATGTCCTGCAGCCTGATATTTTCAATCCTCACCTGCATGTCAACTCAAATTAAAGGTCTATGGTTTAACAAGGTGTTTGTATTTGCTTGTAAGCATATTACTGTATCTTGTCACACCTACGTACTTATGGGATGAAGAGGTGACCCAATTGCTTATTTAACTGACTCACATTGTCATATCAAGGTTGCATTTCTTCTGGAATTGTTTTCCTAGTGGTTGGATGGGACTAATGAAACACTTCATATTTAGGTTGAATCAAGCTTTGAAATCATGGTTTCTGATGCAAGCTGTGCCTGTTGGCATGTACAAAATTTACCATTCAACTCACCGATTAGTACACGAGACAACATGGACACTAGTGACGCATGATAGGCCAACAAAATATAGAAAGAGAGAAAAGAGACTTAGTAAGAGGAGGGAGGAGAGGGAGAAGGAGAAGAGATGGATGGTGACAAAAAGAGAGGGAGAGAAGGGAGGAGAAGAGAGGAGAGGAGCATGGTCTGAAATCTGCCCAAAAAGTATTAATCCAATAAATTACCAAAACTCGATACTACTTAGCACAACTAATCCATCCTTTTATCATCATGTAAATCATTTCAATGAGTATCGTGTCATGCTGACAGTCAATACACATTTGCATGCTACAACATACGTCAAAATGAATTGAAAAAATATATGTTGTTTTTTTTGTAGTTTGTCTCCACACAACACAATGTCAAAATTATACCATTCCAAATAATTGTAGTTGAACTTAGCTATATATTTGTGTTCCTTTTTTCATCTCCTTCCTCTTCCCTTTTAATTTATTATTGGCACCATACTTTGGTGTTAGGAACTCCAACATGGTAGCATAGTAGTCTCGTTCAAGTGAAAGACCAAAAGACATGCTCTTCTTGAGATTTTAAATTATGATATTTTTTAATTTTTTCTAATAATCCTGAAAATCCATCTTAGGATTTTCATACTACATTAACTTTTCACACCTTGTTTCCTAATTACCCAATATTTATCAAGAAAGTCTAACAAATCATATCATAGTTTTATAACAATTTTTTTATCCTAAGGAACACTTGACGATCTCACAGATTTCAAAATGGCTATTCTCTAGTCTATTAATAATATACCTATCAGTATTCATTGTGAATGATAGACCAATATATCTAAAACTCTACTTACAGTCATAGAATTTCATATCCTTCCATCTTTAATAGTCTCTCACTCTTTTCTTATTTTGAAACATTATGCTATATATTTAATCCTAATTTTACTTAAAACCTTGGAGACTATTTACCTCTCAATAATTAGTATTGTATCATCTTACATACACCAAGAGGGTTTTTATGATGAATATGATTGTGTGTTTATCTAGTCATGTAAAAAAACAAGAACTTAAAGATGACCATTGATGTAATTTGGTAGGTTTAGAAAAATAATTTATTACACTCCTAGTAACTCTAACACTAGTAAATACATTATAATTTGTATCAGTTCATTCTTTTTTGAAACCCACGATGTTATCATTTAAGAACTTACTTTCTAATTCATTGAAAATTATATATGAATCATTCTTAGTTTCTATATATCCATTAGTCATCATTTTAAATTTAACATTTATAGTTGGCTTTTAGACATGAAACTAATTAATTTTATAATTTGTTTCTTCTCTTAATCACCCTTTCCAAAGATCCATGGTATAACTCATTAACATGATCCCTTTATAATTTAACAACATTACACACTACCTTTATTCTTATTAATTTGTACTAAATAACTTTTTCCTCGGACATCTTTATTCTCAAAATTTTATTGAATGACTTAGTTAACCAAGTTATACCTTAATCTCCAAGCTTGTCCAAAGTGAACGTTTTTTGGATGTACACTTTTCCTTATTTTCATCTTTCTTAAAGTTTCTTTAACATCATTCTGTGTAATACAGAACATCTTTGATTCTCAAGATTACCATAATTCTAGTCTCTTAAGCCAAATCTTTTGTGGTATTCTCATTAAATAGATGTTGAAGATAATTTTTCTAATTGTCCTTAATTTATTTATCACATTAAGAACATTTTAATTTTTGTCTTTTCTGCATCCAACAACTATAATTAATATCCATGCTGATAGGGTTTAGGATATTCTATATTGGGCAATTCATGTCTAAGACAACCCTTATTTTGTTTTTTTAATCAGTTGTTGGAATAGTCATTGTCATTTTTATGACAAACAATATTTGGATATTGCTAAGCTTCTGACAGAAAATTTGAGTTAGTTTATTCATTTTTATATAGCATGACTCCATGAAGGGTTTCATTATACATTTAATTTATGTTGCTTATCATGAAACTATTGTTTGCGTAAAGATGATGATTACCAGATGCTTTATGATTCGGCCAAGCACTTTACATAAAGGGGAATGTAAAAGATGATATAGTTATTATATATATGTTACCATCGGGCTTAGCCTTATGTACAGTGTAATGGCAAGAGAAGGTTCATAGTTCACAATTTGTTTGTTTTTGTTTTATGCACATGTTACTATGGCAGGACAAAGAATGCTTAACAAGCAATCTTTCTTTATGCACATGTTACTAGAACATTAAATATTTAAGATCATGTTTACTAAATGATAGATGAATTGAGAGAGATATCTTACATAAAATACAAGCCGGATGGTTGAAATAGATGAAAGCATTGGATATTTTATATGATCGTAAAGTATCTCTAAAACTTAAAAGAAAGTTCTATAATTTATATGAAGCTAAATGTTGGGTTATAACTCGAGCACGTGAGCATAAAATGAGAGTTGTATAGGTGAGGATGTTAAGATAGATGTGTGGATATACGAGGATAGACAGAATAAAAAATGAGAGCATTAAAGAAAAAGTCGGAGTTGCATCTATTGAGGGAAAATTCTGATAGACACGTTTAAGATGGTACGAGCATATATACTTAGAAGACCAATAAATGTTTTAGTTAGGTGATGTGAAACTATGACAAACACGCATATTAAACTGGGAAGAGGAAGACCAAAAAAGACTTGGTTAGCAACAATAAAATATGATAAAATTTATTTAAGTATGATGATGGTATACAGGGGATAGAGCCCAATGGAGTAAAAAGATATTACAGATCCCACCTAGTTGTTGGATAAGACTTGGTTGTTGTTGTTGTTAGTGGTCACCACTTGTTAATAAATTATGTTTCATGGAGTTCATAATTTTCAAAAATTTCTATCTATCTAACTATATACATATGCATTAGTATATATTCATTGTTACTATTTTTAAATGATGTGTGCTGGATCTTATGCAGGCATTCCACAAATAGGGAAGTTGCAATTATGTTACTTCTTGCATATCTTTCATACATGGTTGCAGAGGTATGAATGACCAAGAGTTTGCTCACCGCATTTAGTTATGATCTGTTTCTAAAAAATATTTATTTTATTGGTGGATTTTGTTCCTTAAATAGTTATTTTATCCTGGCTTGTCTCTATATTTGAAAGTCTAAAGTGGTTGAATGTGAGATAATTTTTTTGCTTCATATGAAGGCTAATCATTCCCAGTGTTTGATGCTTATGTCCTACATCTATGAGTAAATTTAACTTGCCCTTACTGAAGGAGAATGGAAGTAAAATAGGGTGAAAGAATGCATCTCATAAGGACTTCATTTGTTAACTTGGAAGTGATAAATAGAATTTTACTAGGTTATAAAGTGTCTTTGATTTAATCTCTGGAGGGTTTGTGTACATTCGGAGCATTTAACTGGTCGGATCTTGCTTAGTAATATTTCTTTGCATAGCCCTCAATGGAGGGCTATGATTCATTTAGCCTATCATAAATAGTCGGACAATCATGGATTGATGACATTGTTGTTGTTGTGCTTAATAATATGAGACAAGGGGATTTTGCACCAGCATATTACTAGTGATTCCATTTTTTCCCTTAAAAAATTATTTATCAGTGAGTTTTACAGTAAGTGTTGGCTGCATTTATTTTGAATTAATCAAATGTTGTCTTGTGGTTATCAATAAATTTGCAAACTAAATGTGACACTCCAGTTTAGTCCACATGAGTGTGTGAACTGTTAACTATCAACACCAATAAAAAAACTAGTAAGCATCTATACTTCAAATTTTTTTGCACTCACTTATTTGAAAAACACAAATTGTTTCAAAAAACAAAAAACAACTGCAGCAGCGGTAGATAGGTATTAACATGTATCAAAGGACCCTTGCGCTCATCTAACAACACAAATTTTAACTCTTTCATTTTTTTTCTTCTCATTTCTATGTTGATCCCTACACATAGGTGCAGTTATTCCTATCAACACATTTGCAAGATTATGAAGAGTTCACCTAAACATGCCGTTGAAAAATTTAAGACTAGTTCACTAAGTTTTCATTCAAAAGTTTTTGTTTGGTTTAAGTGATTAAGATGCGATAATTTTTTATTACTAGAGTTAACTTTTAAACCTTTTATTTTACAAAAACTTAGTAGGATTATCATGTATACTAGTTATTGTACTAGTATTACTGTAAATTTATTTATCACAGTAGTTGTACTTTTACTACTATTAAATATTTGTTATCTATTTTTGATCTGCAGATACACATGGATATTTGAGCCTGTCTGAATACTAACATATAGCTGCAAATACCCAACTTACCAATACCCAAACCAGATCTGCCACAACAAATGGGTATCTAAATCCTACCCATTTAAGTGGGTCACCCACAAGTACCTATTGCCATTCTATATGTCATTCATCTCCTTGATTTTCTTCTTATCTCCTTGCTTCGTTTCTCTTCCAGCAACAAGTGTTTTTCTAACTCATCTTGGATTGTCTTCTCTGGTTAGTTTTATGACATCTGACTTCTTTCCCTTGTTCTCTTCTACTTCTGAAATATAGCTACTGATTCCAGTATAGTAGCTATATGCCTATATTCCAACATGAGAGGTGTATTAAGTTAAAAGGATATTGCTTGGTGGATTTGGTCCATATGGTAATTTCAAGTTTATGGTTGTGTAGAGTACTAGTTAAAAAGATGTGGGATGTCATTATCTCAATGGTTATCTGTGAATTCATTTTTTCTCTCATTTTTCTTTTTCTCCTTGTTATCTAGATGCCATCTGAATACACATTATGATTATGGTTGATTACAATATTCTCTTTCACTATCTAGAGATAATACTAATTTCTATACAAATTTTATAGGTACAGTGCATTGCAAATAACTTAATTTATTATGCCTTTTTGATAATGCCAAGCTTTTAAGAAATATATCATTGACAGAAAAAGAAAAGGTTAATTTTCTGTTTCTACATAACATTTCTAACAGATTGCTTTATTACATCAGCTCCTTTCTCTCAGTGGAATACTGACCATCTTCTTCTGTGGAATCATCATGTCACATTACACTTGGCATAATGTTACTGAAAGTTCAAGAATAACAACTAGGTAACTTTTTTTTTTGACCGAATCATGCTTAATCATGTTTATATAAAACAAGGTTTCCCACCAGTCCAGATTTGGCACGGTGGACTGAGTTGCGATGGAAAAGTTCTTGAAACAAGTTGTTTATAGTAATTTTCTTTTGTGATCTAATTAGTCTATTGCTATGTGAACTTATGCCTGTAAGTTTGAAAAACTTAAGAAATTAAAATTGGTTGAGCACATTTAGTTATTTAGTAAATGAATCATCAGTTCATCTTTTGAAGAACCAAAGGAAAATAATGATAATTGCTAATGACCATTCCAAACTTTGAAGAAATGCCTGAAACTTGCATTCAACAACAGCAACCTAAAATCTCAAATGATGTATATAATTGTTTGCTCGACATCCATAAAAGAATAATGTAAACCAGATAGTTGGGACTTGTATTATTTTATTGTTACGAAAACAAGGATTTAAATTTATTTCCTTTTTTCTCCACTTATGAGGTCAACTAATTGTCTGACCTTGGAATGGAAAAAAATTATTTGTTCAAATTTGAGAAGACTGTTTGGTTGATGTTGCATATAGGTGAAGGATGACACAAGACAACAATTAAAAGTAAAACTTGTATGGAGAGATCAATGTTCAAAATCCCGAGTTGTGTCGGTATTTCAGTCTTTATGGAACAATATTGTTTTGATATCAATATCATACTGACTTTCCGATGTATGGTGACAATAGCAATTAGAGGTAGTTGGATGAATGGGATGAAGAAGAAAAAGATGAGACAACTATATCACCATTTATTTTCCATGAAGAATCGTATTATTTTAACATCATCTCAATTCATCTTGAATTCTGTTTTAGCATGTTAGAAGGTGTTGAGTGTTGGTATGAAATGATATTAATTGACATGATTGACACAGACATGGGAGATATTATCCATGCCGAGTACTATCGAGTTTTGGTAATGTAACAGAATGATATGTTTCCACTAATTTTCCTGGTATGGACCAAGATTTAAACTATTATGTCAAAAATCTTATGCCTCTGGATTTGCATTTGCATGTGTGATTTTGGAAATCAACTCAATGCCCACATAGATCACCATTATGCAGAATGAATAACTGAAATAAAATGTGGGCTCAACTTTTTTTTTTTTTTTTTGGAGAAGAGGGCTGTGCGTTAGACAGCTAGTTCTACATAGGTGGGAGGAGACGAGAAAGTATCAAAAGCAAATGGATGAGGGGCTCACTGTACATTGCTCATTTCTTTCTCTTGGTATCAAGTATCCAATCCTCCTAGCCAACCAAACTTAGGTCTAACCACTGTAAAAGTGGTCTCCATTAGGTTTTTTTTTTTGGAAATTCAAACTGCATACTTTGAGTTCTTAAAGTTATGGTATGGAAAGCATAAATTCTTTTCAGCCACCTTATCATGGAACTACTTTACTCTTTATTACTCATCTCTTAATTTTCTCTTGCAGAATATATGCAATTTCCAATTTTACATACAACTATAAGGTTAATAAGGCTGTTGCATCTGTTTATCTCAACTTCTGGAGTGCATATGTTGAAAGATTCTATTCTTTGTGATGTTAATACAGGCATGCATTTGCAACAATGTCATTCATGTCAGAGACTTTTATATTCCTGTATGTTGGTATGGATGCTTTGGATATTGACAAGTGGAAGATGAGTGATGCTAGGTAGGGAAGAAGTTCCAGCAATATTATGCAGTACCGGTTCTACTTCTTTGTTGCTTCTCATGGATATGTATATGAAGATTGATTGGTGTATTAACATGTCCTCTATATTTCTCTCTGATTCACATAGTTAAAAGCTAGTGAGCTAGTGGAAGCCTACTAGTTTTATATCTGTATTATGAAAGCTGCACGGAAGTTCAATTTTTTTGTGAACTAGAACTCTGTAGCCATTATCTATCATCTTTCCATTTTTTGGTGTGTGTGTGTAAACTCATGTCTTGGTGCAGTTTCATCCATTGTTGAAGGATTTTGCAATAAACCTTGGGACAATTACTGTTCTCCATCCAACATATTTTCTATTATTTCTGCATTATAATGCTGCTTACATCTCATTTGTCTCAAATTTGCCTCAGTGTTGGAACAACGATCACTGCAAGTGGAACTTTGTTTTCTTTGGTTATGGTTGGAAGAGCTATATTTGTCTTTGCTTTGACAAATGTTTCAAACTGTTTTACACGTCGATCTAATGCTAAAATTGACCTTACATCACAGGTATCAACATTTTGTAATATAAAACTTTGAATTATTATGATTGAAATGCTGTTCTCTCAACTCTTGTTTAGTTTGTAATATGGTGGGCTGGCCTAATGAGAGGTGCTGTAACTATTGCTTTATCATACAACCAGGTTTTCCCTAGATCACTGATATATATATATATATAGTGAAGGTTACTCTTAGTATTGTTGTAATCAATTTTTTTTTTTTTTTGGTTGTAGTTCTCAGCAAGTTCAACATCCAAAGAATATGCATTCATGATAACTAATACAATCATTATAGTGCTCTTCAGTACTGTGGTAAGCCAGCAACTCCTGCCATATAATTTTCAAAAGATATGATTGGTGAACTATTTTAAAGTGTATGCTTGATTTATTCCATGGGCATTTAAAGTTTATGGATTTACTCTATCATTGTAACACTTTTTATTTCTCTAATTTAGCCAGTTGTTCTTCTTTTGGTTGGAATGAATAACAAGTAATGATAGAGCAAACAAACAGGCCAGACCAATTAAAGAAAAAATTAACAGGGTGTTACTCGAAGTACAACAAAGAACACTTACAGTACAGGTCACTATGCATTCTTTAGGGCTTTAAGCCAAATCAGCCTGTATTAATCGCACCGAAGATGGCTGATTTCTACATTTGTTCAAAACAATCTCTCGATCCAGAGATGATATGCAGTATCATTTAGTAGTAGCCTCTTTTAAAGTGCATTTGAACTGTTATGGATAAACCAGCTGCCTCTTCCTTCTTTGTGAATTGTGATATACATACATCAGTAAGTATATCTTAAAAGATATATAGACCCAAATCGTAAGTGATGATCGATAAAGGTAATGAAGTAGCATAACCTCCTAATGCTCTAGTTGACATTGGTCCACATACATCAGTAAGGAATAGGAGGTTAACTCCTATTGCAGTAAATTGGACATGCGTCTCTTACTTATATGGCTAAGGCGACAATGTCACGAATAGGAGGTTAACTGATCATCCTTTGAGCACGTTTGTTGCTCGTTTTGATATTAAGTACATCGTTGGATATATCTAAAGCGTAGAAAAGTTCCAGTTCTATAAAGAATACCATTCAAAGTTATATGACATCAATTGTTACTAAACGTCAAATGGAAACCTTTTCTATTTAAGCAAGAAATAGAAACAGTATTCTTTATTAATGCAACAACAAAATAACAATTATCCAACTCTAAAACTAGTCCACTAGGGAATTTTAACAAATAAGTTCCGATGGCTACTATAACTTTTGTTCCATTGTCAACTCACAAATTTAATTCTCCCTTGACTAGTCTTCTACTATTCCTTTGCCCCTTATGTCATTACATATATGTGAGCCACATCCTGTATGGAAATAGTATGACACTCAACAATGAAAATACTTAAGTAGATGGGGCATTAGATGTTGGCTTCTTCTTCAATGACTTAAGATAAATCTTACAGTTTCTTTGTTAGTGCCCATCTTGCTACAATAGTGGCATGGGCCTTTGGAGCCGGTTCTACTGTCTTGGCCTTTTTAATTCCATTGACTTATACTTTGACTTCCTTTTAAAACCTTTCTTAGAAGAATCAACGAACATCGCAGTCTTTTGCTCTTTCTTAACAGAAGGTTCTACAGTACTGAGCATGTTGATTATTTTGGGAATAGTGGATTCAATATTGTTCATCCGGTAGTTCATCACAAATTGTGATTAACTTTTGGGTAAACTATGAAGAATTAAGTCATACTTAATTGGTGATTCATCGCAAAACCGAGTGATCCCAACTGCTCAATGTAGCCATTTATATTCAATACATATTGCATTGTAGATAAACTCTCTTGCATCTTTGAGCAAAAGAGAAGCTTAGAGACCTCAAACCTTTCCGATCTAGCTTGCTCGTCGAAAAGCTCATGAAGATGATAGATAATAGTATAAGCATCTATATGCTCATGCTGCTTTTATAGCTTAGGAGTCATCGAGGCTAGCATGATGCAACTGGCAGACTCAGACTCTGTCGTATGCTTTTAATTGGCCAACAATTGGTCCGAAGTTGCATCATCTCTTAGACTTATGGGAAGCGGCTCATCAAGGACATACGCTAGCTTTTCAACCTTGAGAACAATTCTTAGCTAGTCCAAGAAGTTCGGCCGGATCAGTTTGTTTGAGTGCAAAATTGAACACAAATTTAAAGACGTCATTATCAAATAATTAACCTAGAAATAGAAAATTGAGAAAATACGAGAGAGATGATTTTACAATGTAAATGTAAAAAATTTACATACATTTAAGAATGCCATTCATTTTTTAAATTCAAGAGCGCTCTTAATTTAAATTAGGAAGAGCATAGGTTTTTCTCCAAATGAGTTGATTTTCACCATAGATAAGAACAACCTTAGAGATAAGCCATTCTTAGCTATAGTGGTAGGTGATTATATATCGCTTATACATAACTATCACATTATACTATCAACTAATTAAATATTTGAATAAACATTGGGTTGTTAACTCATTAACAAGTATGCATCGTATGTATATCACCCAACTTCACCAGTATCCACATTAATCTTAGAGTGAGTATTGTTGGACTTTCCGAGCCGTAAAAACCGCTTTTTGCGTTGCGGAAACCCCGGAAAATCCTATAACCATCGGATCCGTACGAAAATAGAAAAACTAATTCTTGTATGTGTTTAAACTCTAAGATCTACTCTAGATCTAAGAAAAGAGAAGTTTACCCTCGATGCGTGCCCTTCACGTATCCCCCTCGTCCAAGGTATGTCGGATCTCTAACAGCCCGTTTGGAAACATCTTAAGTGATGGAATTGAATTGAATTCTATTAGGAATTGAATTCCATTAGGAATTGAATTG
>JBBPFP011187503.1:0-11125 GCA_037974795.1 Kaempferia galanga
AATTAGAAAAAATAATTAAAAATAAAAAAATACCGAAACTGTATCGGCACGGCACGATACGATACCGAAACCGTATCATTCCGGTCTAGGACCGAAACCTCGGCACGGGTGGAGATTTTAAACCTTGACTCTAACACTTGTTAATCTAGAGAGAATTGATTTTCTTGTTTACAACTTTCCCCTATAGTGAGTTTCTTATTGAAATTATAGAAGAGACATACATCAACACTAAAAAATAAATTATATTGAGTAATGGTTATTGCTTAATGACACAACAGACTGGTCTCTTGATTGAACTCAAATTATCTTATAACTACTTTAGCTGCCTTTTATTGGTCACAATAAACCCATATGATTTATTTAGCTATATTAGGAGAAAAATTGATTACAATGCTGGTAAAGTTAAACACCAGATCAAATTTTTAAATGGGAGGATATGCTAATTTATTTTGAAAATGTCCAACGCTTATATTAATTTTGTTACAAGTTTTGCCTAATCAATATTCTCATTCACATGATTTAAATGAAGGCATGAATATTATTCTTGTCATATAATACTCAAATATTTTCTTACTCGTTGGAAAGAGCAATCAAAAATTAATATTTCAAAGTAAAAGTGTAAAATGAGAAATGAAATGCATCAATTTTTTTCATTGGAAGGGATGTTCAAAGAATAAAAATAATGAAGAAACTTTGATAAAAATTGTCCCTCGTGTTGGGAAATCAAAATTTAAAAGGAGAAATTGACAACTTGTTAAGAGTCAAGTAGTTTTTCTCAATGGGAGAGAATAATATAATACAAACAAGAAAATGAATAATGTGGATAAAAATAAATATCATAGAAAAGAAAATAATTTTAAATAAAGTAAATTAAAGATAAATTTGAGATTGAACCATCCATAATAAAAGAAAAGAAATTAAAAATCTTCAAGAACAGAAAATATTTACGATTGGTGCATCTACAATAAATTAAAAATATTCAAGATTGGTAGATATAATAAATTAGATATTTAATTTTTTATTCAATAATTAATATTTGCTGTTTTAGTAATAAATAAGGAATAATTATAATTCATATTAAGATTAGTCATTTTTTTATTTAGAATATTTATTTTCATATATTTACTGTTAAGTTAAATTTATAAAAGAAGTTCAGAATATGGTATTTAATCATTTTTAAATTTATATAATTTTCAAATTGACTTAAGAGTTTTGAGGTTATTTCCTTCTTCCTGATTTGACACTGCTTGACTTTGGTGCTACGTCACAAACTAACAAATGGGTCAAGCCACCTCTACACGGACCTGACCCATGGCACAGGTTATGCCGAGACCTTGTGCAAAGCATGACCTAGGTTGTGTAGGGAGGAGCTAGATCATTGGTGACCCGATCCAATTTAGACATCTAGCTAGATTGAGTTATGGATCTATCAAATGGAAAGTTCTTCTCTAAGGTTGGTCTTCCTACTTGTTTTATTTTAATATGTATTATGCATGATTAATTATGTGAGTTAGACAATTGAAAGGAGACGTACATGTTTTGCTTAATCTATTGAAATTGTAAAGAATAAATTTATGAAGGGTGAAGACCATGGGACTAAAGAGATTTATAATTTTGATTTTTTTTTTTTTTTTTGATTCTTATCATGTGATGCTGAGGTTTTATTTAGGTTGATAAATCATTAAGGGATAGTTTTAACATTTCTTTCATGCATTTTCCAGTTGATACTTGTCTTTAAGTTGCTCCCCTAACATGATATTTCTTAGTTATTTACTTATTCGATCTTGTTCCCTAACAAGCACCTAGTGGTAGAACTCGATCATATTGTTTTGATATTATTGACAAAGGTTCAAAGTTATAATTGGTATAATCACGCTTCATAAGTTTCAATAATTTAACAACTATTTAAGTTTAGATTAATATGTTACGAGTGTGCTGGGTAGAAGAAGCCTAAAAAGGTCGGGGACCAGATTTTTGGTAAGAAGAAATCCTTGCATGTCGGAAAATTGGATGCAAGGTAAGAGAAGTCTAAGAAGGTCGAGAACTGAATTCTTGACATGAAAACCCAGAGATAAGGAACTCCAAGCACAAAGTCTAGGGAATAGAAGGTTCATCTGGCATAAGATATTTATGATCAAAAGGAGTGTGTGATAAAGAGTTTTGGGTGAAAATCCTATTTTAGGATTCACCAAATCGATTGGAAATTAAATTCAAGCACATAGAGAGCTCCTAATAGATTGGCTGATCGATTGGTAGATTACCAATCGATTAACTAATCGATTGAGAAGATTGTATGGCGAGCACAGAAAACTTCGTAATCGATTAGCTTACCAATTGATTTACTGATCAATTAAGAGGATTGTATCATGAGCACAGAGAGCTTTGTGTTGGTGCATGAAGCATCATATGATCAAACCTAAGTTTTGATAATAACAAAGGGTTCAAAATTAAAAATTATTATTATTCTAACAACTTGATTGAGTGTACAGGAGAGTCCTAAGTGAGCTTAGGTAAGTAAAAGTCCTAATGTATTCTAGGCAGGTGGAAGTTCTAGTTACGACTAGGCAACGAAGTCCTGATCTGAAGGACCGAGCGAAAAGTCTTGATAGGTCAAGAACATCAGGCAGGAATTCCTAGAGTTGAGGACACTAGGTGAAAGTCCTGGAGGTTGCAAATACTAAGTGGGAAAGTCTTGAAGTTTCGGATGTTGTAAAAAAGTCCAAACAGTGTAGATGACCGGTTTGGCAACATGTAAACTCTCCTTAGAGGAATAGGTGAGGATGCATTCCCGGTTGAGAGAATTGTATGCATTGGTCCGACCTAGGGCTTCAGCGAAACTCAAAGTCAGGACCCAACAGTTCAAAAATTATCATATCATAGTACTCATCTTTATATTATGCTAATTTTGTTTTATAAGTTATACTTGGTTTTACTAACCTTCTTATGCAGGAAAATCAAAGATTGGAAAATGGGCATCGAGGCACCCGGAGCTGTTCCAAGCTCCCGGAGTTGCTCCAGGTGCTCGGACAAGGAGGTGTGGCAGGAGGCACCCCACTGAGGTGGTGATCGTCGGTGGCCAGCCCATGTCAGCAGTCTAGGCGCCCGGAGGTAAATAAACTTCAAAGATGAAGTTTTGACAAGAGGGCGCCACATTAGCCCCGATGGGGGCGCTCGGGTGGTCTAGGTGCCCGGATAGGTACTATAAAAAGCACCTCGACCAGCAGCTAGAAAACATCAATTCCAACAACTTTCGTGCTTGCGCGTTGCTCCGAAAAGTTCTCTGTAACACCAAATTGCTCCTCTGACGACAACGATCAACCTCTACTTATCGGTTGTCGGTATACTTGTAATTTCAATTAAGCATTATATTTCTTATAATTGGAACTCTTTGTAATTAGCGAATTGCTAGTAGATTGCACAACGAAAGCAATCAAAGATCATAGTTCTTGGAGTAGGAGTGGTCACAGGCTCCAAACCAAGTAAAAGAAATTGTGTTAGCCTTACTTTTCTTAGTTATTTATTTCCGCTGCATTTCCTCTTCTCATATTTGACGAAAAGTGTGAAAAACAACGCGTATTATTCACCCCGCCCCTCCCCCTAGCACTTTCGATTCTACACTCTATAATTGATTGGGAGATTATAAATTGAGAAGATCGTATCGTGAGCACAGAGAGATCCGTAATCAATTGGGGCGCTACCAATCGATTGAGATGTCTTTTTTTTTCGCGAGAACAGAAGTTCCCTAATTGATTGTCAGATCAATTAAAGTAAAGAATCAATTAGTGCTTGATACCAATCGATTAGGATTCAAAATGAAATAATCTCAACCGTCAATCTAGAGTTGATAGCGCTCAACGGATATTTTTGAAATAGTTTTTCATTCAAGTTTCAAAATTTTTTAATATTGCATCTTGTGACTTGTCTTCATGTTTCCACTCACATGCACTGTGAATAGATTTAACGGCATAAATTTATCATATTGTAGGCCTATGCTAGTCGTTAAGAACATGCATATGCATGAGTAAATTATATATAGAGGATGTGATGACCAAAGGTGGATCAATTATTGGTGGTGGTCTCAAAGGATTGGATGTGCTTGTTTATAGAGTTATTTTCACGTCGCGTTGATACATTTACTCATTGGAGTTGCATGCAAATTAAGTTGGAGGATGCAAGCCAGCTTAATTAGTAAAATATATATATACGAAGCACTAAGAAAGAGCCCTCCCAAACTCCATAAGAATTTAATTTCAAGCCCAAAAGAGAATCGATTCGATCGAAGAGCATTAACATGGAGCAAACCATGATTGTATATATTTGAATTAATAGATTAGACTAGAGCACATTGCAAACATGTAATTAATGAATCAACGAATAGGGTACTACTGGAGCACGAAAAAGAAATTAAGAGAATAATTTATGCTTTATTGTCACTATCTGTACACATATTTTGAAGGACTGTTATAAAATATAGGTACAAAAGTATAAAAGAAGTATAATATTTCCTAAATTTAGCATCATTTAAACTCAAATCTAATACACTACTTTACACACAATTTTTAGTTATGTGGTAAAATACAAGTATAAGAAGTACATAATAAGGTATAATCCTTTTAAATTCACCATCATTTAACTTAAAATCTAACACACTATCTATGCATATATTTTTTAGATTCATGGTAAAATATAATTATAAAAAGTCCACAATTAATAAGGTATAATTCTGCTTAAATTCAACATCATTTAAAATAAAAACTATTTTTTTTTTTTCAATTGAGCATACATATAATATGTCAATCAACATCATCTATATATATATATATATATAATCCACTTTATTTAATAAAGTGTATAAAATATCTTAGATCAAATATATATGTAATTTAATTAAGCATACCGATAATGAATTAGATGAGTTGATATAGATTAAATAAGTTGAAATAAACATTCTCTACGTGTGGGTCGGATGATAAAATTGAAATTTTGCATTAAAATTTTTGAGTAATTAATTATTTATTTATTTATTCTAATTTCCATTTGAATGGATCGGAAGGTATACGGAAGAGATAAAAAGTTGAAGGTCACGGACTTAATTGACAGTGCTAGCTGCCAGCCAGCACCTCGCTTGCATGCACTTGCCACCTAAAAACAAACAAACAAGTACAATTTTTGTTTATTTTAAGGCCGACGGATCATGGAAATGGATTGATGGATGGAACACTACCAGCCAGCAAAGGCACAAGCCAAGTCACGGGCAAGCAGACGTAAGTTTCTGCTGCTTTGCTCTTCTCGTCTAGACTGGCAACAAACTCAATTCGAATTAAATGATAGACCGGATAACTTATTAAAATACATCCTTACAAATTAACTGAGATCTATAAATTTGTTGTTTTTTTTCAATCACGTGGTAAAAGGTGATTTGCTCGCTCCCAGCGCTCTCATTAACCCGTCTCCAGGCCAACACAGAGGAGGTAAATCACGGGTGACTACTAGCCATTAGTGTAAATGATTAAGACATAGGGGAGGCATGCTCGGGCGCGTCGAGATTCGACCTCTTGACCTCATGTGGTAACCTCCCATGTCTTAACCATCGCACCGCCCCGAGGGGACACGATTGTTCACCCATGCTCCATAGGAAGGAGGTCCTCTCCATTAAATGTGCACATAGATTGCCCTGCCATTGCTCCTCATTAATGGAGGTAACTTTCATCTAGTTGCACGATTCCTTCTTGGCTCCATAAAACAATAATAGTGTCATAGTAGGGGGTAATCCCATCAAGAGTGGGCACATAATTATCAATCAAAATTTATGTGGAAGCCAAATGAGAAGCCACCTATTCTTGAGGAACACTGAGATCCATTTATGGTTAGCCAACTCTCTCCAATTGGTGTGGTACTTTAAAGGAGATACTTCCATGTGGTGGGAGGTATTAGGTGGATATGCTCTTTCGTGTCATTTTGAAGAGGCATGAAAACCTGCCCTTATAAACCACTCACTGTGTCAAGACTTGGATGTCAGACAGTTTAGCTCCCTTGAACTAATGTTCCCACTTGACAATGTACTTAGGTCATATGCATATATCCATATTTGTGATGAATATTTGTAAATTCGAGTAACAAAGAAATTTAACCAATAAAGCTTATATATGGTCAATTATAAGACTCATTTGAGTAATTTTAACGCATTAAGAAATTGGCATTCCTAGACAATTCAAGTCCAGAATTGGAGATTATATGAACAGACAATAAAATTCTATAAAAACTCACCATTCCTAGGCAGGATCCTGATTATGGCAATCCTGAGTTCATGACTCTATGGAGCAAACTTTCATTCATATAAACATTTTAAAGATCAGAACTATGTGAAAGTAGACCAACTTTTTCATACCCTACTATCTAAGAAGGCTCTGAATTGTATGGTGATAATTTTAACTTTAAGCAGAAGAAACTCTTTTAAAAAACTTTTGTCAACTTCTTCACTCTTCTATAAGCTAATACTTGCTACATAAAAATGCACCTTAAGAGTTATACATAATCTCTAAGTTAAGATAGGGACAATGTTAGCTGCATGCTGCTAGAGGTACTAAGTTGAGTGGAAAATCAATTTTGCGCCGGTACTGTTATTTATCAGAGGTACCACAGTGCACCTTACATAATCAAGCAATACAAGATGAAAAAACATAATCACCCAGGTAGGTCGATTAATCTAGTATACCATTGTTCAATTCAAATAATAATAATAATAATAATAAAAACAAAAACTGAACCCATTCAACTTCAGTTTGGTACATGCTTCAAATTTATAGAAGCAGAATATATCTTGGTTCAACAATGAACCAATTAGTTGTAAACAAAAATTGAACTCGAAGCACCAATGTTCTTGTATTTAAATTAACTTCAATGTGATGGAGATTTATTTTGATTGATTGAACATTTATTAAATTTGTCAGAATCCACAGGATGAATATGTTGATTGAATATCATCTGCTTTTACAATTTTTTGATCACGTGAAGTTGTCACATAATGTTACAACTAATAAATTAATGGTGCTTCGGTGCAAATTCAGTTTAACTAAACTAAATTGATAATTTTGGTTAGATTTAGTTAGGCTTGGAGTGTTATAGCGCTCTAGTCAACTTCTATTATAAAGAGATAAGTTTACTTGGGTTTAGATTGCAGCAATTGGGCACTCTTATTAACAAGAAAAAAAATCACAGCTGTGTGATGAGGAGGCTTGAAAATTCCAGTAATTTGGAGCTTCTAAGCTTGACTCGAATAATTTCTACCATTTTTAATGATTCAACGATGCCAACCTACCTCTCATCCTTTTGTTTCATCATATCCTCCGTCGCACTTGCTATGAGCTTCGAAATCCATTTATTCACTGCAGAGGAAATTATAACATCAATAATAATAGAAATATCATACACAGCCATAAAAAAATTCTTCTGCTTCCTTTTTTGAGAAAAAGGAATTCATATATGTTGTTGGTAATCATGTGTTAGTATAACTTTCAGTGATCGACTTGACAGAAAAGGAAAAGTAAAGTCTACCGTTCACAAAGACAATAAAATACTTTGATTCTCAACTTCCTTAATATCAATAGTAGCATACTAATTATGCAACTCGTGTGACTGCCTACCTGGTATAAGCAACACAGTTATCGTGACTCCAGATATGAATGCAAAACTGACCTGCGTGTACAAAAGATACAGAGCCACACCAATCTGCAAAGGCAAGCTGCAATTGCAAAAGAAAACATAAAAAGAACTGGGCAATGGCAAGATTGCAAATGGTAGTTTTCATTAACTGTTCAAGTAGCAGGACATACATAATCATACATTTTGAAGGAACAACAGTCCTATCTCCTGATGGTCAGGTAGGGTCACATCAGGTCACAGTCATCTAGAAAAACCCAATCCAACCTAGTTTGATCTGAGTTATAAAGATATCCCCTTTCCGAACGCTGACAGCTAGACCCAAAACAATTGAAAGAACAAAAACAATTTTTCAGTTCAATTTGAGTTGGGATTTGGGAGATTTTAAGATTTCAGAGATTTGAAAATTTTCAACAGTGAAACATCTTGTTCACAGGGACCAAAACCTAGCTTCGAATAAGATTTCAACTAGCCCTGCATACATCCACAATTTCTGCAAAAGTTCATATGCTGACCCCGGGTGCCCCCACACGAGTGGCCCCATAGCCATCTGTAGGAGACGTAAATCACTACATGGGAGGATATTTTTCGCCAGCTTCACCACCCTTGCTCATTTATGCAAATCTACCACGTAGTGACTAACTCGGCTATGCCCTGGGGCTGCATATATCCACAAGAATGAATGGAAAAAGGTACTTCTAGGAATTCAAATGCTGCAGCAACTAAGGTTATGTTAGGCAATTTCTTGACGTTAATTGGTGTGCATCCAAATGAGAATCACAATTCAACTAATCTTGTGAACTATGAAAATTTTGACTAAAATCTCACAATTAAACAGGTTGTGTCAAGTAATTTGTAATGCATATCTGAAAATTTATGATAGCATAAAAAGAAAAAAAAAAAACAAAAGGTTGGATAACATAAGTTGAAAAAGTTCCCATTGAAAAAGTCAGAAAAGAATTATAAAGTTTCATTAAAATAATGTACCTCCATGCATCATGAATGCTATTACATAAGTTGACAGTCCTGTCTGCATCAACAGACATGAATGTTTGAATTTCACCATCAGAAAATGTTGAGCGCTCAGCCAGACTAATATTTAGGCACTTCAAACAAAAAACATATGTTTAATAAGATCCAAGATAATTTATTGCCCAGTAGCTCATCATACAAATTACAAGTATATAAATGATTGAGCTAAGAAGAACATTTAAATGGACCCTCCCTTATTTCACTTATCAAAATCCATAATTTTGTTATAGCATTGGAGAAAATAATTTGCATAGGAGTTTTGAATTCTAATTTAACACTTGGGCAGAGTGACTGACTGGTACAAACAGAAAATGCAGATTAACACAAATGCTGACCAGTCAGGCCAACCATTTTCAACAGGTTGGATAACCTACCACATGAGGACAGTCCCAAAGTTTAAACATATTGATAACAGACTTTCCCTGTAGAAGACTAAATTTTCTGTAAGAGAGGACAATTAAACCTAACCAATAGTGTTCCTAGTTCCATACATCAGAAGCTATTTCTCAATAATTTGTTGCAGTAATAGTAAATGCAACTTGCAAGGTAATATACCAATCTTTCTAAATGTACAGAAAAGCATTGTATTACCTTGTGGTAGATTATGGTCATTATGCTTGATCTTAGCATCAACTTCAATTTCATTAGACGGAAAGAGTACTGTGTATCAAGAAAAGACCTACATTAACAAGTAGTTATTACTTCCTCAACAGGACAAGGAAAAATAGAAAAAGGACAAAGGACATAATAAAAAACAAGATAAACTAGTCACCAACGAACAGTTAGCAAAAGCAAGTTCTATTATGTACTTGAAAATGGAAGTAAGCCCCATGGATAGAGCGAGAATATATCCCTCTGTACTATAAGAACCTGTACAAAGGAGAAAAAGCAACAAGATGAAATTCAGTTCTTAAAGATGAATAAAATCTTCTTTAAAGAATGAACTAATATAAACAAAAATAAATTTTATTCAATGCCAAGCATACTGTGTGGAAGACAAATTTACCTTTACCTTCAAAATAGAAGTTAAGATAATAATAAATGAATAATGTTGAAAATTAGTTTCCATCAGATCAGAAACATTGGTGATTCTTAGCAATCGTCAATCACAAAGCATATAATCACTTTTATTGAGGCTGATTCGATGGAGATAAGCCAAGGTTGAAGTGATGGAGAGAGCTTGTGGCAGATGCCATGCGACTTGAAGTGAACAAGCCATGACCAAGCTATTCCATATATCTAACCAAAGGGCAACTGACACAAAGGACGTCCTACGACTTTTGTAATATGTTACTTGACACTATTATCAACATGTTGTTCATATCCTTTCATAAAGGTTCAGAATAAAGCCTTTGCATTTTGGCATTTTGTCTTAGGTTCGTTAAGAGTGATTTATTCATCCTTCCAGTATCATAGAGTACTAAAGACCTTTACCTTAAGACAATAATTATTGGATTGCTTGCATTGGCTCTCTACACACTTCCACACATTGAACTAAAAACATGAAATTTTGTTGGATTCAGTTAAGGTTTCATTGCTTAGCAAATTAAATGGGCTTCACGGCCATCACAATGTAGGTTCTTTTTAGCCAGATCTAGAAACTCAATGACAATTTTACCATTCTGAACTAAACTTCGGGCATCAATCCAATAAGCCTAGCCTTTTTGTTATTAACATTGTAATAACTGATAAAGAAGGTAGCTTCATGGTCATAACATAAACACCTAAACAATCAACTAATCATATTCACAGTAAAAGAGATATCTGACTTTGCAATAGAGATATACTACAGAACGTGCATGACTATCAAAGATAATTTGATCATGTTGCATCCTGAACATCATTCTCGCTGGTGTGGCTAGTTCACAACTGAGGTGAAAAGACTAAAATGGTTCACAAATCACCCTAATAGGCTAGGATTCCTGTTCACAATAAAATCATCATTCATTAAAGGCCTCAGCCACAATTGTCAAAATCATCCACTAAAAGTCTCTTATGAAAGTAGATCACCCTAATATGATAGAATGCCTATTCACCATGATCTATCCTAGGATGAGGAGTCTAACTACCTACCCTCATAGATATGAACAAACTCTATCAGCAATAAATAACTACCATCATAAAATTCATTCAAAAACAATTTAATAAGTCTACATTACCGAGTGCTAAATCACATAATGATATCATATGAAACCAATCATATAAAACATTATATTGCTCTACATAATATCCTTTAGGAATAGCTACACAAAGTAAAGTATGATTTAGGTTCATCGTAGGGTCCACTGAGTCAAGACCAAACCCAAGATAACTGTTAGAATATTATAATATTAGAATATTAAAAATATGGATAGGAATAGTTTTTAAATATCTCTAAATATGTCTAGAGATATTTTAGATAAAATTTTAACTTATTTTTTGTAGAATAGGTCAA
>JBBPFP011187715.1:0-11120 GCA_037974795.1 Kaempferia galanga
CTAGGCTGCGATGGCAAGGTGTTGTAATTGCGGCTGGGTGAGGCACTCGTGAAGTGTTGTGGTGGTGTGGCTTGGCGAGAACTAGGCGTTGGGGGAAAATGAGGGTAGGTTTAAGTAAAATATGATCGAGTGAAAATATTAACCTGATCAACTTACACTAATTGGTTTAATTTATTACTTCAATAATTAATAATTATATATTTTTTTATTACTTATTACTCCGTCAAATAAATATTACGAAGTCAAATGCCACTTAAAATTGGAAGTTAAGCATCCATTTTTTAATTGAAGAAGTCTAAAATAGTATTTACTGTATCAATTTTATAATCGAAATTGATTATCTGTATTACTTCGTAATTAATAATCACTGATGTAACAAATAGTGAAGTCTATGACCAAAATTCTATCTGATATCTTTTCCCCCGGGGCTATAATGCAGTGGTAAAGGTGTACAGTTGTGTCCCAGGCACCCACGGTTCGATTCCCAGCTACGGCGCATTTGTATGGATTTTTCCTCTAAATGGGACTCGCAACTAAGGGATACTAGGCTTCGATGCTGCCCGCCGCGAGTGCTTCCCGATTTATCTTGGTGGTCGATGGAAAACTTCTGTAGGGCCGAATCGGCTTCCCTTATGGATAGTCAATAAGAGGCTAAATGAGTTTATCATTTTTTTTATGACTAAAATTCTACCAATAGTATTTTGATAAGAGATGATAGCTAAGCTTAGTATTAACTCTTTAATATTTTACAAATCTAGCTAATACTTACTGTTTTGGGAAATTTATATCCATACTTTATATTCCGTTACAAATATAATAAATTATTGATTTGACAAATAATATTTTCAAACAAATTTAATCAGTTAACAGTATAAATCAAACAATTAATATATTAATTTTTATTATTACAAAATTGTTATAAAATAGTTTTGCAATGAGTAAATTATTTGGTAAGTAGCACGTAGGAATGTTTTTTATTTTACTTTTTTTTTATGAAACACGGAAATTCTTACTGGCTCACGAACAGATGGGTGGACCCCGTGCTTTCTGTCCTGATACTGAGGCCATCGCGCATCACAGCCGTTGCCTAGTGCAAACGTGGCATGGCTTTGGGGACGACTGCCTCCTGGATTCGTCGTGCCCACGAAGCGCTCCTGGCAACCGCCACGTGTCCTGTTGGCCTTCCTAAGACCCGCGCCTGCAATCGCCACGTCGGGTTTTATATTAAGACGACACCAGCCGTGACGCCGCGCCCCTCCACGGAGATCCACGGAGATCGCAACGCCTCCCAGTCACAGCACTCGGTCGATCCAGCCAACCCTCTCTGACGAGCTCTTTCAAGCTTTACCAGATCCTCCATCAGCCGGTATGATCGCCTTTCCTTTCGATTATTCTGACTTTTGATCGTGTTCCTGCGTGATGATAACCCCAAAGATGCGGGGGGTTTTTTTTGTTTTGTTTTTTTTTTGGAGTTTGGTGGTGTTTCTTTTTCGGTGGAGAGGGAGGAGGTTTCGAGGTTTTTCATGGTCCATCGGATGAATCGATGGCTCCGATCATCAGTCTCCTGTTTGTTTCTTCCTGCTTTCAATAGTTAGGGTATATGATTGCTCCTCGTGTATTCGTGGCCGGGAGGGCTCGTGCATGATGGTGCTTAGTTGATTCTGACAGAACCAGGTGCTGGAGTCCTCGAGGCGAGTTGTGGTGTCTGCTTTTGGAAAGAAGAAGGAAGCAGATGCTGCAGTTACGATGGATTGGAAGGACCTTCCTGCGGAACTGCTGCTGAGAATCCTTTCGCTTGTAGATAGAAATGGCGCCATGCAGATTGAGGTGGTAGCCTCATGTGTTTGTACTAGCTGGAGAGATGCCATCGGGCTTACGAATGTCTCATTATCATGGTATACTCTCTAGCTTTAGTTGTTTGATATCCTTGCGATTCTGTTTAAAGAACTCACTGGGCATGTAGGTAAATATGATGATGGATCATATTGGATTATCGAAGTGGGCTTGTTGATATTTAGAAGGGTAGCGTTTGGTAATCATGAAATGAGAACGGTAAATATTGACAAATATTTATACTTTGGTTTGTGTTATATAAAACAAAAACAGAGAACAAGCATGATTGGAATTGACAAACTCTCATGTTGTTTCAAAATATATAAGGTTACAAAAAACTGAGCAAGGCGTTGATGTCCTCTCTCGTGTTGAACACGTCAACGCACCAAGTGTGTAGGAAGTTAGGAACTTGGGAAGACTTGTGGTAGACAGCAAAATTTGTTTTAAGATGGTAGTAACAAGGTGGGCAGAAAAAGAGGGCAAATGAGTCGCACCCAACTTCTTAAGTATTTGAAATTATTTTGGATATTATTATTGCAAGTAAGGAGCTATCTTGGTTCTGCTTCTGAAGATGTCAATCTTCTGTAATAGGAGGATTCTTTTTAGTTTTATTGTAATGAAACCTTCATATTGGGTATGATTTCAGTAGCTTCTTTTATTCCTGTGTTCATTTCGGAGTGGGTTCTCCAGTAACTCCCATTAAGTTTTTATATTGCAGGTGCAACAAAAACATGAACATTCTTGTGCAGTCACTTGTGCCCAAGTTCCCACAGCTTCAAGTTTTGACTCTTAGACAAAATTATGTTCCACAACTTGAGGACAATGCTGTTGAGATAGTTGTTAAATACTGTCATGGATTGCGGGAACTAGACCTTAGCAAAAGCCTAAGGCTGACTGACAGATCTTTGTATGCGCTAGGCGACGGCTGTCCCTACCTGACAAAACTAAATATTAGTGGATGTTCTGCTTTCGGCGACTCTGCCCTTGCATATCTTGCTAGTTGCTGTAGAAAACTGAAAAAGCTGAATCTCTGTGGATGTGTTAGAGCTGCAACCGACTTAGCTTTGCAGGTATGTTAATTCCCTTGTATTTCATTAGACATTTATGGCATAGCCATTGCAATTCTTGCGGGTTGATGTATTTGTTTGCTGCAGTGCATATCGCATCATTGCAGCCAATTACAGTCTTTGAATTTGGGTTGGTGTGAAAGTGTCAGTGATAAAGGAATAACCAGTTTAGCATCTGGATGCCCTGATCTAAGGGATTTGGACTTGTGCGGCTGTGTGCTCATTACAGGTATTCTTTACATAGCTAATGCATCTTTGTCGTGATCTGCTAAAGCATTACGTATGATTTGGAGTAACCTAGCTATTGGTTGAAAGGCATCCTTTTCTACCGGGATCAGCATTCCTTACCTCTCTCTGTTGTCAGTGCAGACGAGAGCGTGATTGCACTAGCGAACTGTTGCCTGCACCTGAGATCTCTGGACTTGTATTACTGCCAGAACATCACTGACAAAGCTATGTATTCTCTGGCAAATAACAGCAGCAAGAGCCGACTTGGATATTGGCAAAGCAGCAGCAACAACAACAATGAAGAAGGGTTGATGAACCTCAACATCAGTCAGTGCACAGCCTTAACAGCTTCTGCAGTTCAAGCTGTGTGTGACTCATTCCCATCACTGCATACCTGCCTTGAGAGGAATTCGCTCATCATCAGTGGCTGTCTCGGCCTCACTTCTGTGCATTGTGCCTGTGCTGTTCGTGGTCACCATACTGAGGGAACTGTGTTAGCCGATCACCATGCTCCTTAGTGAATAGGTTGGGATGTAATTAGCTAGCCTGGGTAACGTGTATGTTTGAAGCAGCAACTATTGCACTAGGGGTGTATGTTGGTACTTCGGAATCTATGTATGTTTGATGTTATGTAGCTGTGTTATCTGTTGCAACCAAATGCACTTGATATCTAATATCATTTCTGGCCCAATTTTAAGCTTTGAGTTAGGCATAACTGATATTGATTAAGACTGAACCGTGGATTTCAGACCATCCTTTAAAGGAAATTTATTATTCAAACAAGTTTCACTATCATCAAATAAAAATTGCACTGGCTGAAAGTTATCAGAACCAATTGCGAATGCGAAGCACAAATCAAATGGATTTCACAAAGCGCTGTACATGAACCTATAGGGATTAAGGGGAAACTTCTTAATGATTACAACCAGAGGTTGAAGGGCAAACAAACTATTAACAACAGCTGGTGGTGGAAGCATCTTCTTGAGGAGGTTTTTGCTTGAAGATATTGGTTTTCTTCACACTGGACGAACCCTCAGCGCAGAGGCTTGGTGTTTCCAAAATCTGCATAAAAATGCCAACTAGAGCTTGCTTTTGCAAAATGATTACTAGGAAGGAGTACAAGGGAGGTAGACCAATCATATCATGTAGATGCTTGGCATTACTTTGCATACCTTTAAAACAAGCTCCTCAAAGCATTGCTCCACATTTACACGAGTTTTTGCACTACATTCCAGGAACAAACATCCATATTCCCTGGCAAAGTTAATCCCCTCTTTCTTGGTTACAACTCTCTCGCTTTCCTTCAATGAGACAGGCACAATGAACGATGAGCTATACCAAACAGTAGATTATTTTGTACAAAATTTAATCAATAAACATAATTAAAAATATGTGACGTTACCTTATCAACCTTGTTACCAACAAGCATTTTAATGCAATCCTGATTGGTTGAATAAAGGTCTATTTCCTTTGCCCATATATCTGAAAGATTTGTGAATGTGTCCCTTCGAGTTACATCATAAACTGCCACTCGATAGAGAGTTATGATCAGCTAACTTGTCAAACTGAGCATTTTAACATCGAAAAAAAAAACTGAATCTGCAACAACATTATCATGAGACACTGCAATTGTTAATACTAATGCAAACTTATGTGTTAATGTACATCTCCTAAATAAGTTTCTTGGGCTAAATACGAGTAATTTAGACAAAAATCAAAGGGAAAACTCCCAGTGAAAAGGGAAAAAAGAAAACACAGAAGAGCATGAATTAAAGACAGATTATTTCTTTTTTACTAACAAAACGGCATGTCCACCTTCATCGAGCCCAATTTTCCTTTCTTTTTTTTTCATAAAAAAGGTTGCCTCAAAAGTTTCTTCCCATCTGTCTGGCCCATCGAAGTAATAAACTGAGAAAATGCCTGATAGCTTGTTCTCACCATTTTTTATCTGATAGTTCCCTCCAACAAAGCTATGACATTTGGGCAACAAACAACAAAAAGCTCAATCTAGGTAATGAGCACAAGGCGTCTATTATTAGGTCAGCTAGAAGAAGCTCAGAAGCTTGAGGCCCACAGATGGAGCTGCTGCTTATGTTGCATGCTCTTTTCCATTAGTTACTTTCCCACCAGAATCTGCTTCAAGTCTCATCTGAGAATGGCATTGATCTTGAGCACGTGAACTATATTAGAAGATACCTTCCTTGACAGTTCTCTAGCAGCAGGCCTAGTGTAGGAGGGATCAGCTCAATCCTAGCCAGAGGCAACATGGACAAAGCTTGGAAGACCGTGGACAGGCTTGCTATATTTGTAGGAAGATCATGAATTGGGTAAAATTTTGGTACAAAAATAATGATTATGATGTTACAGCGAGAAATGATCAGAAAAAGGGAAAAAAAAAAAACATATACAAACGAACCAAACAAGCGAATGTAGTAATTATTAAATAGTTTTTCCTTTATCTGCATCTTTTCATTCCAAGTGTTCATTAATTTTTATGAAAGATTTTATTTGATAAAATACATGAGACAAAGATGTAGTTAGCTAATATATACTTCTTTTTTGTATGCTATATTTGGTTTTGTAACTTCAATAATAAGAAACTTCTTTTCAATTTCGTTGACATAGAAAGTTTCATTTTGTATAAATTTTTTCAGGTTGAATGCAAAGATGGCATGATCGGTAACAGGCAATGGAAAACCCGATGAATTTAGTTAGTTTTCATTTACCATATATCAATTCTAATTAGAATCACATTTGAGGTCTTTTGTTTAAAGGATTCTAAGGAATATTCATTTGTATGAGATCTCTTCTTCTGTTCTTTTGCCTAGTAAACTATTTATGGTGATATATTTTTCCTTTCTATGATTGTTTTTGTAATCTGAGTTATATTTGTATTAGGTCTATCAACTTCTATAAACCGTGTGGCCTTCTGCATCACATGGCATACACAGAGGCCATGGGTAATAATTTTAAGTAGTTTCTAAATTTTTTTTTTAAGAAACAAGTTTCTGCATCGCATGGCATCACATGTATCACATTATTTTTTAAAAAAATCAAAAATAACTTATTTTATGTTTTTCAAAAACAATATTTTTACATCATTTTGAAAAAAATAGAATTTAAAAATATTCAATATAATAAATTGATTTGTATTAAAAGCAAAAAAAATGAAAATGACCACATTAAACAATGGTTTAAAGACTCAACTAATTTTGAAGTTCGAAATTAAGATCGAGACAATTCAGTTTTTGTACGATACAGTTTTGCTATACCATTATGTTTCTTTTAGGTGTTAGTTCAAAGAAAAAAGAAGAGTTCTCTAATAAGGAGGAAAAGAAGCGGGAACTTACTCATGGGGAGCAATTATACCTTCGCGGCTAGCTCGTGGCTCGAAAGCAACTTGCCAAGATGCTTGGGTTTGAGCTAAAAGTAGCAAAAGTAGTTCACGGACTCACCAGATCTTGTGATGAAAGTGGAAGATGCTCGAGCAAAGCTCATGACGAAGGAAGATTTGGCAAGGTATTGAGTCATAGAATCAATTTGTGCCTTGTTGATGTGCTAGGAGCTCGAGCATCTCGAGCTAAGGCAAAGAGTCACAAAAGTAGCTCGTCAGATCTCACGAGAAAGGTAGAAGATGCTTGAGAAAAGCTCGTAGGGAAGCTTGGGTGACCTCGTGATGAGGATGCTCAAGGGAAGCTCTCGATGAGGAAAGAGCCCGTGATGAAGGAGGAATCTCAAGCAAAGCTTGCAACATATAAAACTCGAGTAGAGCACACAAGGGAAAAGGCTCAAACAAAGCTCAAGACAAAAAAGCAAAAGGATCACAATAGAATATTTCAACTTCTTACTTGTCGGAGCCTAGGTTAACTGAAACCGAACAATAGTTTAGACAATTAATTAAGCATTTGATCAATTTAATCTTTTAACCATATTAATATGATTACGATTGACATAGAATTATATAATAAAATTTTGGTTTAATTGTATTTTGTATTAAAAATTCAATCGAGTTTAATTCTTCTAGTCAAATTTCAATATAATTTTTTAAACATATCAATTATCAGTGATCAAGTTATAATAAAAAAAAATCTATTTGTTCATTTTAATAGATTTTAAACTAAGCCAAATTTTTTAAAAAATAATCAAATTTAATTTTTTTAATATAAAAAAGCTAACATAGCCTTCTATCCCACATGGCAAAAGGAGGTAACTAGATTTCTTCTAATTTAATTTTTCTAAAGAAAATACCCAAAGGGCATTATTTCCTTAATATTTTAAATGAAAATTAGAAATTAAAATTTCATAATTTTTTTATTCCTATAAAAACTAATTTGAACGACAAAAATTCAATTTGGTTCAATTTTTAATCATATTAATTTAATTAGATAATAGTTGACTATTGTGAAAAAAAATAATTTGATTCAATTTAGTTGATTAAAAAATAAATCAAATTTATTTTTCTATATAAGATATATTTAATTTGACATTTTACTAAATAATTGAAAGCTTATAAATTTATACCATAGACTTATAATATGATAATTTCAAAATTAATATTTAAAAACAAATAAAATACAAGTTCCATTAAAAAAATAATTAATCAGGTCAGGTAGCGTGACCAGGCCGGCCTTAAGGATGTTTCCCACTGCCGTCAGGGTAAATTGGGAAGTACTTGCTGCGGGCGGCTAGCATCCCTGGGTTGCACGCCCCATTTAGAGGAAAAATCCCTACAAATGCGACGTAGCTGGGAATTGAACCATAGGTGCCTCGGTGACAACTGGGTGCCCTTATACTACATTATAGCCCCAAGGTCAATACAAATTCCATTCAAGTCAAGATAAGCAAAACCAAAATGATAATTTTGATCAAATTTTAATTTTTATATATGTTAATATGATTTCTGATAGCAACAAATTGACAAAAATAAGATCTGAACTAAACATACAAATCATTTCAGCTTGAGAGTTGAAACTTTAAAATCACTATATTAACATGAATAGAAAAACATCAATAAAATCCTTGTCTCAAAACCTTATATAATAATTTACAACAAACAAAGCCCAAACATATAAATTGTAAACTATGGTTTAGGAATAAATTATGGTTTAGGAAATAGTAATTTATGGTTTAGGAAACAGGAATAAATTAAATTTTTCCATATCAGGCCCACGAAACAGTAATTTATGGTTTAGGAAAAAACTTAGCTAGTATCTTGTTGAAATTAAATTGCTCCAACTCTGAAATCATTAATATTAATAGTTAACATCCTAATCTTTTTTAGATATTAATGACATCATTTATTCTTCTTAATAAATTTTTTTGAATAAAAGATCTATATATTTGATCCGGCACGGGAGCGAGGAGGCGGACAGCTGGGAACACGGTGGACCGTCCCTGCTGAGGAGATCACCGGAGTGTTGTGCTGGCTAGTCAGAGAGCAGGAAAGCAGTGCCGTCCTCCGTCAAGGCGGCGTCACTCGATCCTGCAAGTCAATCGAGCAGAGTCAAAGAGCGTTAGCCACCAAACAAGGGACGGGGTCTGCTTGGATGGTACTCCGACGCTCAAGTCAGTAGGGAGCTTTTTGAACCGAAGTGGTCAAAGATCTACTGAAGGAGAAGAAGTGTATGTAGAGAAGTGTTACCGAAGTTGTCCGTCTGAGTACCAAGGGTTCCCCTTTTATAGATGGCTCCCTGTCATCGTAACATGGGTGGAGGCACGCTCACAATTAATGACGGAGTGACTCTCTGTCAATGGGCTACCTCTAGGAGCATGTCTTCATTAATGTTCCTTTAGGGCAACGGTGAGATGACTCCCTGCCAATAGGGTTGGGCTATTTGCAGGAGCATGTCCTCATTAGTGCCCATCTTTATTAATGGCGAAGAGGCTTTTAACCAGTAAGGTGCCTGCAAGGAGATGTCTGTATTAATAACGGCATGCTCCACCTGTCATTCATCGATAACGGAGTGCCACGTGTGGTTTTCTCAACCGGGCTACAATAAGGGTGTCTCCTTCGCCTGGGCGTCAGGGATCCGTGTGATCATAGTTGTCTTTTCCTCCATTATTGTCCAGCCTCGTGAGCTTCTTCAGCACCTTTCTCTCTGTATGTCCAAACGGAGTTTTGGTAGGAGACTGATCGAATATCCTGTTACTCCTAGGTTGTCGGGCTTCGTTGATGTACCATGGCTGAGTTACTGAGGATCTGGTCTCTGGGGATCTGCGCTCAGGCTTTAGTGGTCGGTGTCCGGGCCTTAATAACCTGTGCTTGGATTCGAGAGGTCTTCGCTCGGAGTGCGGAGGTCAGCACTCGGGCTTCCATAATCCATGCTCGGCCTCAAGGGGTCTTCGCTCGGGGCTCGGAGGTCGGCGCTCAGGGGTGACGCAACCACCTCGGAGGTCTTCGCTCGGGGCTCGGAAGTCAGCGCCCGAGTTCAGTGGTCATAGCTCCGCTTAAGCGAAGGGTTCTCGTCCGTCTTGCCCCCTGGTCCTACGTGGGGCCTATGACATCCCTACCTCATTTGCCACGAGGGATACTTCTCCAGCCACGTGGACCACTCCGTACATTGCCGGATCATACAAGCCTCCGCTTCAAGTCTGATTGAAGGAGGCTAGAAGTCCGACTGATGGGACAAAATGTGTTCGGAACTTGGTTCATCTATCTGGGGTTACCACTTTGGCCAATCAAAAGCTTATGGTGAAGTATCGAAGCCGCCCTTCCTGGATTATCATTTTAGCTGAGCGAAAGAATGCGGTTGTCTGTCTGAATTGATCCGACCGGATGTCGTAAACCTCATACGAATTCATAGCGTCTAACATCTCGGGATTCGTACAGATCAGGGGCTATAAATGCGGAGATTTTCTCGCCATTACGCCGGATCTATGGACATTACTGCACCGAATTCGCCATCAATGTAGGTACCACATGTCACGCGCTGATTGGTTGACAATGGCGTGACGTCAGCCGAGTGGTTGAGCCTGCAGTGTTACTGTTCTGGCGCACGATTTCAACTACTGAGATCGATCCTCGGAAACCACCGACATTCGATAGGATGGCTCACGGAAGACCCCTGGCGGCTATATAAACCCCCCCGGAGTTACTGCTTCACCCACCTTATTTACTCTGAGCATTGTCCTTCTGCCCTTTTGTGTCTGAGCCCCACACCCATTCAGCGTTTCCAACCGACCAACGTAAGTGTCGATTCAGTCCTCCTTGTTTTCTGCCTCTTCTGTTTAATAGTTAGCCTAGTACTAGTCATGACCTCCACCTCCCGACCATTGCCTGGCCATTGGTTTGTGTCCACCTATTTGTCCATGGGTAAGGAGGAGGTAGGGGATTTAATGGTATCTTTTGAATTCCTAGAAACGTACAAGTGTAGGGTGGCCAAGGCATCCGCTCGGGCAGATCTTCCGCACGATCAAATGGTGACCTTCTTTAAGGACCAATTTTTAGCTGGCATTCGTTTTCCCGTCCATCTATTCTTCATAGAAGTTTATGAATATTTTAAAATTCCTCTTCCTCAGTTGGTTCTCAATTCCGTCAGGCTACTCGCTGGAGTGGTCATCCTTTTCACTCTGTATAAAATTCCTTTGATAGCTCGAGTCTTTCACTATTTTTTCTATCCCACGCAGAACTAGCTTGGGACTTTTATTTTTCAAGCCCGCTGAGGAGCTATATTTTTTGAGAATATGCCGATTTTCAATAAGGGTTAGAAAACTGGCTTTTTCTACGTTCTACCGGGCGAACCCTTCTCTTTTGATACAAAATGGAAGATCGACCAGCCCATCCAGTCACCCTTATGTCAGTATAAGAGAGCCGCGGATTATATTCAAATCTCTGAAACGCTGACCTGCTTGAAGTTGGACGTCATGCAAGTGTTGGATGAAAGTATTCTTTTTATCTTTGGACTGAGTCCCGTCCGCGTGCGGCTGCCTGACCGATTTGGTAAGTGAGTGCTTTCCATAAGTTTCTGTTTACGCTAATTCAGTTTGTCTTTT
>JBBPFP011187821.1:0-11120 GCA_037974795.1 Kaempferia galanga
TGCCAACTAGGGTGGTTAACCCCTTAACTTAAAACCTTAGAATGGGTAAGTACAGAGTGTCCTGAGGGAAAACTAAACCCTAAGTGAAACTATAAATTTGGTCATTTGGATCCTTCCTCTTACATTAATTTGTTGAAAAGTGAAATATATATTAAAAAAAGTAATTGAATATCATAATTAAAGTAAACTAACATATATAATTGAAGAAACTACATACTACTAGAGAACCGTTGCATCAAACTAAAAGGGACCCAATATCTGAATTTCATCTATTTAGAGGATCGTTAAATCGGATTAGGAGATATTAATTATATAAATCTGAACTCTAATTCAGGTCCTTCTGGTCTGAGGCTCAGAAGGAACCAATTAGGACGGACCAGGATCAGAACTGATAATTTTCGGCTCGACTACGTTTGGAGTATCACTTCAACGCACCCGCACTGTCGCACAACACACACAGTGTGTCACTCCTACAAGCGCTGCATTAAACGCTCTGAAACAAATGCTGGTAAGTCGCGAGACGGACACTCGTTAGAACAAACGCACACATGGCGCCCCAGTAACAAATACAAAAATAAATAAGACAACGCGCAAGAGCGGAGGAGTACACTGCACATTCTGGAGAGAGAGAGAGAGAGCGGGTGGCCCTCTCTCAGCTCACTGCCTCATCCGCTCCCACTACTACTTTCCCCTCCTCCCTTGCTCTGCCACAAACCACAGTTTGAGGCTCCAGCTCCTTCCTAATGGCGGCGGCCACTAACCCAACGGTATCCTACTCCGCTCTTATTTTCCTTCTACTCTACTTGTTCTGCTTCAGGCCGGCCGACGTGGCGGCGGCTGATGCACCCCCAGCGGAGAATCCGTTCACCTCCCGAGCGGCCCTCATACGGTACTGGAACCGCAAGGTGCCCACCAACCGCGGCCAGCCGGCCTTCCTCCTCGCCAAGCTCTCCCCGCTCTCTGCCCTCGATTCCGCCACTTTTTCCTCCCTTGCCGCCGCTGACCCCGCCTCGCTCTCCCTTCGGCTCCCTGCCCTCTGCGCCGCAGCGCGCATCCTATGCAACCCGGCCGACGCCAACACCTACTCCGCCGAAGCCCGCAAGGACGACTCCTCCGCCTTCGCTGCCTACCAGAACTCCAACTTCTCTGACTACGGATCCGGCGCCAAAGGTGGCAACAACGCGTTTAAGAACTACTCCGACGACCTCAACGTCCCCGTCGATTCCTTCCGCCGCTACAGTCGAGACTCCGTCGGGCATAATGAGTCGTTCGCCTCGTATGCTCCTGATGGAAACGTCGTCACCGCCAATTTCACCAGCTACGCCTCCTCCGCTACAGGCGGCGCCGGTGATTTCTCCTCCTACGACCACGAGGCCAACGTGCCTAATCTTAAGTTCACCAACTACGACGCCGCCGCCGCCGGCGGCCGGCAACGTTCGTTCTCCAGCTATTCCGACGATAGCAACGCTGGGGACCAGTCCTTCGCCGGGTACGGAAAGCACGGCAACGGCGTCCCTACCTCCTTCCAAAGCTACGCCGAAAACTCCAACGTCGTCGGTTCCTCCTTCGCCGGTTACGGCGAGAGCGCTAGCGGCGCCAACGATTCCTTCGCCTCCTACGGATTCGACGGCAATGTGCCGGAGAACAACTTCCGTTCGTACGGCGCCGGCGGGAACTCCGGGTCAGAGAGTTTCACCAGCTACCGCGACCAGTCCAATGTCGGCGACGACAGCTTCAGCTCCTACGTCAAGGGTGGCAACGCCCAGTCCGCTGAGTTCGTCAATTACGGCAACTCCTTCAACCCGGGGAGCGACTCTTTCAAGGGCTACGCCGAGGGCTCCGCCAAGCACAAGGTCACTTTCAAGGGCTACGCCGGCGACAACACCACATTCAAGTCCTACTCCAAATCCGGGGTCGATTTCAAGTCCTATCGCAACTCCTCCGTTAATCCCTCCTCATCGGAAGGCGACTCCGCCGGCGCCTCTCTCCTCTCTCTCCCGAATGGTAAATCGACCAACAGGTGGCTGGTGGAGCCAGGTAAATTCTTCCGCGAGCACGACCTACGGCGTGGAAGTGTGATGCCGATGCCGGACATCCGGGACAAGATGCCGCCCCGGTCCTTCCTGCCGCGGTCAATATCGGGTCGGATCCCGTTCTCCGCCGCCGAGGTCCGTCAGATCTTCGCCATCCGGGAGGACACGGCGCTGGGGAAGGCGGTAACCGACACCGTGGCGGAGTGTGGGCGGGCGCCGAGCCGGGAGGAGACGAAGCGGTGCGCCACCTCGGCGGAGGACGTGATCGACTTCGCCGTATCGGTGCTGGGGAGCGACGTGGTGGTGCGAAGCACCACCTCCACGGTGGGCTCCAAGACCGACATCCTCATAGGGACAGTGAGCGGTGTGAACGGCGGTAAGGTCACCAAGTCGGTGTCCTGCCACCAGAGCCTCTTCCCTTACCTGGTCTACTACTGCCACTCGGTGCCCAAGGTGAGGGTGTACGAAGCAGATATCCTGGCCGTCGATTCCAAAGAGAAGATTAACCATGGCGTCGCCATCTGTCACATTGACACGTCATCGTGGAGCCCGTCGCATGGCGCTTTCATGGCGCTGGGGTCCAAGCCTGGTATGATCGAGGTATGCCATTGGATCTTTGAGGGCGATATGACGTGGACGGTCGCAGATTGATCCATTCATAAATTATTAAATATATAACATTCCTCAAAGCAAATAATGAACTCACAGGAGAAAAATTTGTGGAATTGTGCGAACCGGATCAGCCTTCTAGGTTTTGGTAAATGTGGATATGATGTATCATCATCCTCTCTCCCAAATGGGGGGTGAGTAGGGTTTTGTGAAGCTTGTTCGTGGAAAAAGTTCTTAATTATTACTTTTCTTATCCAAACTCTTATGATTTATAGAAGTTCTTAATTATGGGCAAGGTGTCATTGTTTTGGGACAAGATTCTCAAATCACAGGACAAAATGTCCTGATACTACTCTCTTAATCTGTTCTTAGCAGGATGTTAGTGGGTTTGATCAAAATTCTCTCTTTACAGAAGATTTACCTTTGACAAAATGGACTGACTTTGTCCACTTCTATGGGTTGGTGATAAAACAGAAATCTCGCATTATCTGGATGGAATTTTTGAAAAAAAATTCCGCCAGATGGATGTGACGCTGCTGGAAGGACGCCTATAACAGTGCACACAGCTCGCCTACAGAACATAAAATTTTATATAAAGCATATTTAAAATGGGTGTGTGAGGAACATAGGGCAAAATATAAATGGGCATTTTTGTCAAATCAGTGTCTCATTTTCTGATAAAGTCAAATGAATGTCCCAATATATCTGATCATTTAAACGTTTAAAAGTTAACACATCTGAGCATTCGGCTGTATATAAATTAGCAATCAGTTTTTATAATGGTAAAAGTTAGGCGTGAGTATTTATAATGGGTAGGAGCCAGCAATTAGTTTTTATAATAGTAATTTTATATTATTTTAATTAATAACAATAATAATTTAATGCGTAAACTAAACAATTAAGATTTTATGATGTTTATTGTATTTTAAATAAATATTATTTGATCATGATGGATTGCGTAGAGGCTACTATATATAGTTTTTACAATGTATACAGGTTAGTTGTTATCTTGTATAACGGTGATTTTTACATTTTTGAACATGTAAAAGTTAGTATGTAACTTTTACAACTTGTAAGTTAACAAGTAGTTACTATACATTGTAGAATCTAGTTAGTAATTTTTACATATTATAGGAATTAACTCATAGCTTCCAATAGCCTTGAATTCAAAAATATTTTTAAATAAAATTATCAAAAAGTGTTCATATGATTTTAATTTTTTAAAATAAGCATTAATAGGATGTTTCTATAAATTTAGGCCGCTCTTTTTATTTTTATATAAGAATATATTGAATAGAAAATTTTGAATGGCATATTGTTTTGAAATTATTTTTAGAAAATCATTCATAAAAAAGATGGTCTTTTAGTTTTTCTTTTAACCTATAACGTACCCTTGCCTGTCCGACTCCGACCTAATAGTTTACTTTTCTTCTGGTAGATCTGTTTAAGAGAATAACTGCTCATAGTATCATTTTAACAAATAAGTATTATAGAATCTTAGCTGTCCCTCCTTAAATTATGTAATGGGAAAGGACTCTTTAACATTTATTATAGAATCATTGAAGGAACGTTAGTTTTTAATTATTCATCTGCAGTAAAATATTATCATCCTTAAATTATGATGAGATAATAACTAGTAGCCTACCCTTAAGTTAACTGAGGGTCCGAGAATTTTTTTTTTCAATCCGAAGACACGTACTTGGCGAAAATTAATCCCCTATCCTTATCCTAGATAATAAATCTAGGCAACTGTCTATCCTACGGCACAATACGCCTGCAGGCGTCGTGCATATCCTCTCCGTCGCTGAATACACCTGCATCCCTACTCGTTGACTCCTTCCTCACTTGCAGCGCCCCACCATTTCCTCTGGACAAGCTGATGTATCCCTCAGGCGCCTCAAGTGAGTCAGCATCGAGAACCCAAGCAAGCAACCGCTGCATTGGGATGCCAATCGACCAATGATCTCCAAGGATACACAGTTTATAAGTCTTGATCAGCGAAAGGAGGGTAAGATATCTATGATTTCTTGTACCGTGTGCTGTGTCTGGTCGTTGAACAAATTTTGCCCGTGGAGCTCCAAATTCTGAAGTGTCCCTCCACATCAATCCTGCATTTCCAGTATAGATTTTAGTGGAGTCCAAAAGAAGGGAATTGACATTGCAAGAAAGATATGGTATGACTGCTTTACACACATTCCCCACTGAACACAAGCTGAACCCTTTTTCTCGCACTCCAAGCGGTGCCAATTCTCCTAGTCCATTTTCTTTTCCTATCTCGTATATATGCCCTTTGTGCTCTGTTCAGGAAAAATAAGGTGTCTCTTCTTCTTTGGAAACCGAAACCATCCCTGTTGACTTTTAGCTTCAAGGCAATAGCGATTTTATCAAAAATAAATATAAAAAAGTAGCATGATAATCAAATACTGTTTAGATAAGCTAATCGAACCAGTTGGTCCTTCCAAATTAAGATTCAGAATACAAGTTTTAATGATAGATTATTCTGACACACTAGTGTCAATGATTCAGCACAAGCTCGCCAAGAAATAATATTGAGTTGCTCAAATCACAGAAGACAATGATAGTGGTTTTGTTTTGAGATTTGCTTATGGTAAATGGTGGACACAATCATCCGCATAAGTCAAATAAGATGAATGCATACACTGTTACTTAGGCATCAAAATCAAAAACATTAGCAGAAGAAAAAAAAATCACGTCTATGGATCTATCTGAGCAATTCCACAGCAGTAATGACCACATTATTCTAAAGATAGCCAAATTAATCATACCAGATGAGCAGTAGAAATTTTACTGAAAACATGTGACTGAAAAAATGCTAGCTACTGGGAATTAAGAGGAATCAAGGGCTTCACAGCTATTCTTGTATGTATTTTCATTATATGCTTATATCCTTTTCTAAGGTTCCTAATAGTACTCTTGTAAACAATCCAATTCATATGGGAACTTGTTAAAGATCATGAATAGAGCTTATGAGCAATTGCAGCTTTTGACAACCTTGTTTTTAGTCTGTTCACACCTTGTATATAGAGGCATACTTATTAAATGCTTTGGTCTATATCTAATATTTAATGAGCTTGGTAATCAATTCACCTTAATTGCAGAAATTTGGAAATAAAAAATAAAATATGTTGGCCAGAGATTTAAATAAGATAGAATTTGTTTACAATCTTAAAGGCCTTAAACTTAAAACAGCTTGAATTTTACAAACTCAATAAAATTTTAACAAATATAAACCAAATGATGCTGTGATTAAGATTGAACATATTTATATAGTTTAACCAACAAACAAGTTCTCTTTCCATTATCCTCCGTTGCTTTCTTGGATGATAGAGAGTCAGATTCTCATACATTAGATCCAACAAAGCTAACTGAATCCAAATACACACTTGATGAAAAATTGAAGGGTCCAACACGTCAAATGCCAATGAAAAGAAAAAAAAAAATGGCAGTGTCTCAAACCATCTCTTTTGGTTTTGTTCAACTTTTCCTCTTTAATTCTTTTTGAATTGTAAAACCAATTAACTGGGTCCTCTTTTAAAGCTGTTAGCTGTACACACTCACTTTAGCGGTTTAATAGACCATGACTAATCACGCCGAATTTGAGGTGCTTTACCTTTTGAAAATGTAATGGTAGCATCCGATGCAAAGAAGAATGCAAGCAGAAATATGGCATAATAACATGCGCTCAGAATATAAAATGATCGGACATGATTATGACCAAAAAAACAAGGGAACAAGAAAGGATCTTCCTTTGATGAAAAGAGAAGAAGAAGAAAAAAAAATAGACAATAATAAAAAGGTTTGAGACCCGGACTGAGTTGATAAATCTTAATGAACTCTGGTTTCCTCAGAGCAGGTTTCGTCCCAGCCATTTCTTGCAAATTTGAAAATCATTACTGGATCCAACCCATACACGGGCCTAAAAAGGGCTGAATTCCTACTGTGAATGGCCTAACATTCATGAGGACCCATGTGGGGCCAGCCCAAATAGATGGCAAATGAATTGAGAGTGCTCCGCCCCTCGCCGCAGTGAACAGAACAGTTGTTCACATCGACAGCCCCTCCCCCAATCACCAACTAACCATTTTTCAAAGAAGAAAAATATAAGAATATAATATTTATTTACTTTGGCATATATCAAAGTCGTTGTAGTATAGTGGTAAGTATTCCCGCTTGTCACGCTGGTGACCCGGCTTCGATCCCCCGCAACGGCGTTTGTAATATAATTTTTTAGTTGTTTTAAACAAAGGGAAACCTAACAGATGTTTTTCTTGCTTCTCTGTTCAATTAACCTTGTTCCGTGGGTTGTATGATGAGCTCTATTGAATATAAATTCGTGCCGATACGGCGCTGCTGCTGCTTATTCAAGAGAAGGCTTCCTCGAGGGATTGACGGCCGCCCTTGCCATGGCCTGGGGGATGGAGCGTCCTCCTCCCATCTCTTCTTCCTTGCCGTCGCTTTTCTCCCTTCCGATAAAGAGGTCAACAAGTTCGACCGACCGGGATCGTTGCCTTTTATGTCCACTTTAATTCTCGAACCCTAGTTTCCTTCCCGTCGATATGAAAAGCTTTCTTCTACTGTTTCTGAATTCCTGAGAACAAGCGACGCCTTGTGACAATGAACTTGGTTTCTTTTCCTCGTCTCGATTCCTTTTTCGTTTCAATTCATTTATGCCCAATTTGGTGGAGGTATGTTCTTTGCCGTTGCTGTTGATTGAATTACACTTAATTCAAGTAACTCGATGATATGTGTGTAAAACCGGTGGTCTTCTGCTGCGCCTTTAAGCACCCTACCTGCCGCTGAGAGTCAACGAGCGCATCTTCACATTTGTTTTTTTTAATCCACGATTTTGTCGTTGATAGACTATTTTTTTCACTTCTGCTTGGAGTTTGTTTCTCTAGCAAATATGGGTTTTTGTTTTCTTTAACGCATTGTATCCATTCATTTCTGCCTCATTTGGTTCATTTGAAATTTGAAACAATGCAAGTTTACCTGCAATAAAACTAACCACTTGCATTTGAGACACTCTTGGAAATTGGTGAAGATATCCTTGTACCTCAAACTCTAATCTTATAATGCCATGAGACACTCTTGTAAGTAGCAGCTAAGTTGCCACAACAATGGTTAATAACAATATATTCTTGACTATTTTGAGCATTGTTTTTGGTATGTTATTGGATATCCCTAAAGCTTAATTGTTGACTTTTAAAACTTTCTTGTGAGATCTGAAACATTCTGATAAGTTTTGTCCTAGCAGACCTCTACTTCCTTTTGTAAATGATTTTTTCCCTTCGGAAACACATTACTATTAAAAAACTAATGGTTAATAGTTTAAATTCTAATACCACACTGGTGTTGAGACTTGGATTTTTTTTCCAGGTAACTATTGTATGCTCATTTGGCAACGGATATGACGGTGGTTGAAACATTGTTACAGTAAATTAGAATATCACACAGCTTACAAATATTCTAGATGCAGATTTACAGGTCTTTATTGATGCATGAAGATTTGAAATTATATTCTCATATTTCACAAAATTTTAGTGCATGCTTTTACTTGCGAGGTTAGTGAGGATTAGGTTCTATGTTGTTTCCTAGTTTGCAATTATGAGATAATTGCTGTTGTCATCACATGTATAGCTCATTTGGCCTCCATCCCGCTTTCTAAACAACATTTGAATCATGTTCTAGCATCTTTATGATATCCATACTTTGTGAAGAGATTGCAAAAGGACCATATGAGAAGGTGACTATAAGATACTATAATTTATACAATTCCTTACCATGAAGCATAGAGTTTGTTCTTTGACCTTTTCTGAAGGAAGAATATGCAACTGCTTTTCTCCTGTGGCTCACATTGTTGACTATGATGAGCCAATTCAGCTTGTTAAACTACTTAAGGGCAATGCATTGCTAGCGACTTAAAGATGATTTTTTTACTGGATTAGCCATGTAAATTATTTTTTTAGATTGTACATATTCTCAACTGCTACAGTTTATGCAGTTGAATGGGGCATTCTTTTCCTTGTGTGGGATGAATCCGGCATTTGACCATTATTTCTTACCCTTTCAATGTGGTGGATTTGTTCATAACGTCAAGCTATTGGCCCTTCCGGTAATGTATGGGGTGGATAGTGTGTGAAGGTCAGTTGGTCTTCCTGTTTTTCCTGATCTGTTTTTATCATAATTTGCCTGGAAAATCATGAAGAGCATAACTAAATTATTTTTTTCTTCACATTTTTACATGTTGGAATTCAGTGATTGAGACAAGTTCTCTAGTTTGGCAAGTGGTGTTTTTTTCCCTTTTTTTTGCTAATTTTCAATTCAAAATATTTTATATTTTTGGGGTATTTTGACTGAAAAATCATAAAGAATTTGTATCCAAATTATGTCTTCACATTTAACATTTATGTTCAGTTATTGAAATGAATAGTTCTCTAATATGGATGATGGTTTGTTTTTTAAATTTCTTATATGGAATTCTAACCATTTTATTGTTTTTAACCATTTAGGAATGAGCTTCAGGAAAATATTTCTCTTCATATGGCGTAGTTAGGTGGCAATTCCCTTTGCGAACTACAAAAGTAGTATTAAATGTGGGTTTACTGGCAATAGTTCTGTCCCATCAATTCCATACAGGCGAATAAGCTACTGCCTCAACCCTTGGACTCTCTAAGCGGGTAAAATCCAAATTTGATTAATTCAATAAGCTCGCCAGTTTGGTGGTTAATTGCGGTGATGTTTAGATGAGCTCAACCTATCTGAGAATTACAGCGTTGCCTATGCTGCAAAATCCAGGCCCTGCCAAGGTTGAACAGATAATTTTTTCCATGAACGTGTTATAACCTCCTGCCTTTTTGCTTGTGATAATCACTGGATTTTTCTCCTGTATATGACATTTTTTAATAAAAAAATCCCATTTATTTACTGCCCCAATTCTTCTTTTTGCTTGCAAAATTTATTTTCTATGGTTCTGTTAATTATTTGCAATCTCATAATATTAGAACATAGCATATTTACCTTAACTTGGTGTAAGGTGATGGTGAAGATCACATGAAGCTATTTCATGTTTTGAAGTCTTTATAGAGCCGTTGTAGTTTGCACTTTAATCGTGCATTTTGATCTATTCTTTGATAGGGAACTAACATGGATGTTTGATAGATGATAAAAAGGAGCACAAAGCTCCGGTTAATGTGGGTTCCGAGAAAGGATCGGACCACATTGATATAATATAGACATGTTCAAAGATGACAAATAAATTTTATAGTTATATACCAATGAAAATTCTAATTAATGAAATGAAATACTATATAATGGATTTGAATACTACTTGTCATATGGTCTTAGTTAGAGTTCAATGGAAGAATATGATTCACGTAGCCAACACTATTGAGTGAGCTGCATTCCTTTTTCGTTTGTGACCACCTAGCCAATGGACTCAGGTGAAAGTGAATATATTTGATTTTGAATCCATGTATATGTGAGCACTGTGTTTCATTGATGTCCATGTGGTACTTCAACCTCATGCAGCATTTGACAGCAACAAATGTTTTAAGAACATATTCAGGGTATCACATGGATGCCATATCATCTACAAAATATCTTTGTGTGTTGAGGGATCTGAACATTTGATCGTATGCGATATAGATGTTTCTGCATACAAGATTCCCTAATAATTGTACTCAGCAATTGCCTTTTGCCTTCCTGTACTTTAAGCTTCAGCATCCCAGATAGCGCCAAACAGAAAAAAACAGCAGGTAAGTGCCACTCATGTCCTTGAATATAATTTGCAATGCAGCAATTTTAATGGGTTGCTGTGAGCTGTCCTCTCATGACTTTGGTTTGCTAAAAATAGGAGAAATTTCAATTTCCCTCCTGGAGTTTGGCGCTTTTGGCAAAATATTCCATAGATTGATAATTGTTCATTATTAGTGTTTAATACTTCTGCATTTCATAAAAGTATGTTCACCTGAAAGCGTAACTATTCGTGAGTCATGTGCAGTTTAGGAGATGACTGTTAAGAAAACTTGAAGCTACAGGTATGATATTTTAAAGGAGCTATGAATTGAGTGGTTTGCTAGGGATCAAATCACTTAGGATCATATCTTAAAAATGGGATGTCGTGTTTGCAGATCCCGTTCCTTTCAATTCATATCAGGATTCCTTTCACGACCAATTCATTGGCAGGCTTTTAATACCTTCAGTTTTAATTCGATTGCATTGTTGTCAGTATCTTCTTTTATTGCCTGCCCAGTGAATGAATGTCAGCTATTACTATTTACACAATTAGGTTTTAATTTACTGTACCATGGTGGAAAAAGGTAATAATGCTCGCCCCATGCGTTAATTTACTGTACCATGATGAATGCTAAAATGTCAGCTAGTTGAACTTCATGATGATGCATCTGAAAGTTCTCTACCCATAATTTTCTGGTCTGATGTTGCGTTTGCATATATATA
>JBBPFP011187927.1:0-11120 GCA_037974795.1 Kaempferia galanga
TTATCTTACTATTTTATTAAGAATCTAGATACTTTATTAATTGACTTTCCATTAATTTGGTGAATCTTAAAAGTAAATTATCTTAATGTCTTTTTTTTCTTTTCATATAGAAAATAATTTCAATATTTATTATTAATTTTAATCAGAGATCTAAAGTTCAATACTCAACTGCTGCACATTATTGAAAATTTTTCTTATAAATCAATTATGAATCAAGACTTCGAAATTCAACTATAGCATATTATTTAAAAATTTTCTCATTAATAAAATAGGAATCGGATTTAGAGTTCGATACTCAGATTTGACATATTATTGAGAATTTTTCTCATTAATAGGTATTTATACATTATGTTCTCTTTAGTCCTACATCTTAGGATTAGTAATAGTACGAGTAGGGAAGCTTTTATAAATACCTTGGGTTGAAACGTTAGAAAGTATATCTTTCTCAACATTTTTTTTTTGCTAAAATCAAGTTTAGTATTTGTTTCTATCAATTTAATATCTAGTATAAAAAATTTAATTAATTCTTTAAGAGAGAGAGTTCGTTACAGTAGCCTACTGCTTTATGCATATTATATATTATATTATACATGCAGTATATGTGTGTGATGACTAGTTTTATTAATAGATGAATGAAGATTAATGGGGAGAGAAAATTTGTTAATAGAGTTTTAAAAATAAGTAAAAATTAAAAGGTGTTTTTTTAAATCATGAAAATAAATATATTATTTTATTTATTATAAACAATGTCTCATCTAGATAAATGCCCATATTAAAATAGTTATAATGTAGTTACTATTTATGTTGTAATTACTATAATCCCTGAAACTGCTAATAAGGATATTTTTTAAAAAAATATAAATGTGTTAAAATGAGTTGAAATGTTATTTCAATAATAAATAAAAAAACATTCTTTTTAACTATTTCTATAAAAAGGCAAGTGTTTTTGATGTTCTTTAAAAAAAAATTATGCTAATTGCTTATTGCACTTAAAAAATATTTTCTAAAACAGCCTTAGTTTGTGATTAAATAAATAAATCTGGATCTAATTCCTTTGATATTTCAAGCCTTATCCATTCCATCAACAAATACCAGATACTTTCAGAATATGCATGGCCAGCCACTCGAAGTGGATTGAACAACTATACATCGTCCCTTAAGGTGGTGTGATAACTAAAATTATGGAAGATTATCATATAAAATTAAGAGGTCTAATTTTGATGTGCTCAAATATTTCTTTTTTATACCTTAATCATTTGACTAATGGTTAGTAGTAATTCGTGGGGATAGATTAACGGAGACGCTAAAAATGAACGAGTAGCTTTTTACTACGTTGAACAACTGTATAATATTATCATTTCCCCTTTTGATTTTGAGGACATTTATTGAGACAAGAAAAACATGAAGACTGAACTTAATTATGGAGAGAGGATCAAATTGCAAGATCCTCATAAATGAACAAGACCTTAGTTTATAACTATCTATATTCATCAAAATATGCTTCTTGAATATGATCATCAATGGGTTGGCAGAAATACTAGGGGCAAATGAATCACCTTTTACCATATGAATAAGATCATCAAGAAACTCAAAGGCACTTGATTGATATCAATGGAGCTCAACCAAAGAATTACTGTGAGTTGACTGCCAAGTTATCTTTTATAAATGCATGACTGTTTCCTTCTCGGTATTATCCTTTAAATTTCTAGATTTTACGTATAATAAAGGGATGATAAACTTTTGAATCATCAGTCGCAAGTTCTTTTAAATTTATCTTAACAGCTGATAGGAAGTTTCTGTGTAGCCGGATTGGTCGTCTAAGTTTGATGTTATTTGATTTATTATTTTTTTATAATTATTTTTTCAGATTTTCACATAGTAAAAAAGGGAATTTTTTTATTATTAGATAGCCCACTCACGAATTTATGTAGTGTTTTAGGGTGCTAGAAATGGCCCATTTAGTATCAAGATGGCGAACCTGTAAATAGGAAGTTACTATAGGGACTAAATTGACAGGATGCCAATTGAAAGGGGGAGCCAGCTGCTTCGTCGCGCATTTTGATTCCGATCAAGTTGGAGTTTCTTTCCGTTCTGTGTCTTTTGTTTCTGCTGCTCCGCTCGTTGCCGTCGTTCTCCGTGTTCTTTTCCGTGATCACCTCAAGGCTCGTAGGACATGTGGCGCCGCTTCCTTCCGCGGAGCTCCCTCTTCTCAAAGAAGGCATCGTCGTCGATCGGGGCGACGCTCAGATTCCTCTCCACCAACTCGGTATTCCTCTCTCGATCTGCGATCCTTTTGATGCCATTCTGATTCTGATACCGGATCTCAGCTTGACAAAAGAGCCTGGTGTTTTTAGGCCATCCGCTTGCACGGCTCGTCCTCGCATTTGATGGCGGAGGGAAGAAAAAAATGCTTTTATTTTTATCGCGTTTTAGTGAATTTCCGCCTACTAGTCGATGTCTTGGTTTGGTGTTTTAGGGTTTAGCGACTCTCATTATTGCTATGATTTTCTTATTCGATCTATGCTCACCGATCCGTTATTAGACGCCGCAATTTTTCACTTTGTGTCACTGATTAGGGATCTGTTCATGTATTTTGATCCGATTGTATGTAATTTTTGATAAAATAATTTTACAGTATATTTCTCCGAATCTTTATTTTAATCATTTTTTGCCTTTACATTCAAGCTCTGTTCGTTAATCTTGTTAACTGGTTTTCCTATCACCAATATTTGTTAACAATTTATGGGATGGACGTTCATTTTCATAGTAATACTGAATGGTTGCCTTTTGATGAAAGGTCGGGGGTTCTTCATACACTATCGTAGATCACACATATGATGCGGTCGTTGTGGGTGCTGGAGGTGCTGGCCTAAGAGCAGCCATTGGTCTCTCGGAGCATGGCTTTAACACAGCTTGCATTACGAAGCTCTTTCCAACTCGCTCTCATACAGTTGCCGCACAGGTGCCTAAAGCTAGTACTTCAACCTATGTTTCTTAATTTGTAAATCAGAATTTATCCGCTATGTTCAATCTTACATGTTGTTCCATTTTATGCATGTATTTGTAGTTATACAGATGCAATAACCACAATCAAATCCTTGCTATATTGCTCCAGCATATCTTAATATCACTGGTTTGGTCAACCATTAGGTCCTTGTTAGTAAGTTACATTGCCAATTTTGAAGATGGTAAGAGGGATTGAGATAATATAAGTGAATTAGCTAAATATGTAGGTGCAGGTCCGACACAACATTTTTTCTAGCTTATCAAAGGAACTAATTATGTGATTTGAGATTATATGATTTATTTGCTTCTGAAGTTATTTCCGTTATCAAATGCAACAATTCCTATGTAATCCATTTTGCTGGCTTTGGACAAACTAAAACAATTTTGAGAGTTAATTATTTAATAGTTAAGAGATACCAGTTCTTTTATCTATACCCAAAATCAGATGAGATTCCAAGTGTGAAGGCACCATCGTTATTATTTTTCTAATAGGATTGGTTGCTTGTACTTGAATATGGGTTTTTAATCAGCTTTGCTCTCACTAATAGTTTGGAGAATACACTGAATCATGGTGATAAATCATATACAGGGTGGTATAAATGCAGCTTTGGGTAATATGACCGAAGATGATTGGAGGTGGCATATGTATGATACTGTCAAAGGAAGTGACTGGCTAGGTAACTAACTTTCTAGAGGGATCTTTCTATTTTATTTAATCTCATTGCATGCACTGATATTTTCCAAATTTTCTACTTTGTTTTGGCAGAGTAAATATAAAATAATAAATCTTCATTGCTAGATGAGCCTAGACTTGTTTTTTTTTTAATCTTTAGTGTAATTTGGTGGATAGTGAGATGCTATCACTCTTTTGTCTTTTGGCTTGCTCGCTCCTACATCTCTGTACCATCCTGATGTGTTGCTTGTTGACTCCTGCCAGGTGATCAAGACGCCATTCAGTATATGTGTAGAGAAGCACCAAAGGCAGTAATTGAATTGGAAAATTATGGATTACCTTTCTCTCGGACAGAAGATGGGAAAATCTATCAACGGGCTTTTGGAGGTCAAAGTTTGAATTTTGGAAAAGGTTTGTAACCTAACCCACATGATCATGGGGTAAAGTTCTGCAGATTTCTAGTGTCTAATGTTGGTTGACATATCAATAGGTGGTCAGGCATATCGTTGCGCATGTGCTGCTGATCGAACTGGTCATGCCCTGTTGCACACACTATATGGTCAAGCAATGAAGCATAATACTCAGTTTTTTGTTGAATACTTTGCTCTGGATCTTATCATGGGCAAGGATGGTAAATATGATTTTTTAATCTTTTTTTGAAATTCGTATAAAATAAATTAATTTGGACATTTTCATTTTTAGTTCTTTACAATTGGTAGACATTTTCCATGCTCTATTTGTACTTTTGTTTGGGAACTTTTGTTAACATTAATTTTGGTTATTGATTGATTCCTTTATGTAAGGAGATATTATAAAACTGATTTAGAAATCTTATATTTTTTCATTTGTTGTTTACTCCTGAGCATGTTAACTGGTGTACTTTTAATTGAAGTTTATGCATAAAGGCTAGAAAGGTGAAATTATGAAGGAAAAGGAATGCACATTATTGCAGCTCTGAATTCTGCCTTAAAACTGTGATGAACTGTATTGAATGGCTCTTCCTACACATTCTTATATTTTCTTCTAAATTCATGTTTGGAATACAACATACTGGTCATAAAGTCCCAGCTATTTGGGTGTTATATAAAGATTTTCAATGTAGTTTGGGATAATGAATTTTAAATAACCAAAGTAAGCAGAGCAGGAAGGAGATTGTAAAATTTTGAAAACTGAATGATTGAACTCTCTTTATTTTGGTTAACATGCAAACAACATCCATGGAAGATTTGGTCATTTGCCGTTAATGTCTTGATTATTTAAAATGGTCAGTAAAACGCCAGAGTTTCTCATGCATTTTTTTTGATAATGTATTATAAGCAAGCCTTCATTTTGGTTAAGGCATATATTGAACCAAGGACCTTGGAATCAGCCCTTTTACCAACTCTGTAAGCTGAGGCCTTCAAATGTCTCATGCAAGCCAAGGACTAGTTAAAATTTCCTTTGCTAGTTAAAGGTCTACCAGGACAAGTGTTTTATGGCTTCAAGAAGAATTATCAAACACAAGCAACAAAATTGGTTGGGAATCATAATTCTGACCCCCTGCTGAATTTGGTTTTGGATCTTATGGAGAATGCTTTCCACGTATATCTCTTCTAGTTTGATGTGTAGGAGCATCCCCGGTAATCTCGGTATGATTGGCTCATCCAATGGAATTTCTCTTGGCAAAGGAAATGTTAAAATCAACATCACAAAAGGATATCAATTTAAGGATTTAGCACAGGAGGAGGATTCAGTGAATTCCAGTTTCAAGCACAGGAGAGATTGAATATGGTGCTTGTGGCATAGAGTAATTAAGAATTGGTTCCTAGCTGTGTAAATGGAAAATGTTTAACTTTTTGGATATGAGTTGTTGGAAGGTGAAGCGCCTTGGAAGTTCTCACTTGTGGTTTTTTTAGGATCCATGCCTGCATTTCAAGTGATTAAGACTTAGAGTAGGTGACGTTTGCTGTGGATGAGGATATGCAGAAAACTCTTAGAGGATGGTCCTTCTCAGGTCTTGGGAAAGGAATATGCTTCTCTAGAAGACTTATTTTAATGTATTCCTAATTGGTGTAAAATTTTAATCTACCTCTTATTTTGGGCTTTAAAATTATTAGCAAAGGGGTTAGTGGAATTAGGATTGAGTTCCTTGAAGAAAAGAATCAATTTTGCTCTTGTATATTTTGAAATTTTTGTTGATCTGAGAGTCCTGATGATCTTGTTATCAGACTTAATGATAAAGGTTTGCGTCAAACTTCAGTATGATTGGAAGCCGATTCAGTGTAGTTTTTCTTTGCAAATGCTGTTAATCAAATACAAAAGCCTAATGTGGGAAGATCTATGAAGAATAAAGGAAATGGGATTTTTGTGGTCAAGTGCTTAGCTGGTTGGATTTAGAGTGGTCGGCCCTTGATCATCTTATGTCTACGCTTGCTTGAGGAATTGCTTTTGCATTTTTTTTCTCGGCATGTGTTTGACTGATGGTTGTGAGTCTTGCGTCATAGAGATGCAATAGAAAACAAGTTATGCTCCATGTGTCATGATTGGTTATTGCTCACTATTTCTCAGACTTGGAACTTGAGTTTGAGCTACAGTGATTGAACAAAGCTAATTATTTCAGATTTGTAAATGCTGTTAGCATGTTGCTTATCTGGAATTTTAGCTTGGAGAAATTGAGTATTTGCTGCTAATGTTCGCTGGGTGTTTGCTTCATTAAGGTGTAACTTGACATGCTTCAACCTGATCCAGTTTCTGGAACATTTGTTGTTGCTATTGAATATGAACTTGTATCTCTACTTGAAGCAATAGTGTTGATACAGTTGAAGAAATTAGCAAAAGTTTTGCTTGATGCAATTTTCTTTGGGAATTTTTGTCAGATTATACCGCACTCAAGTAATAGTTTTGCTAATTTTGTTTGGTTTGTGGATGGAGTAAGGTTGAGAGTTTTATTTTGCATTTGGGTTCTTTTTTTTTCCTATGATGTACGGAGCTGAGATCTATCCATGTAAATATATTCTTCCATTAATGCACTTTTCTATAGTCTTGTGCAAAAAAGGAAAAACTAGTTATTTGAAATTTAAAGAATAGAACAAATTTACTAGTGAATAATTGAAAATATGACTTGTTTTATAGGTCTGAACAAATTGCAGAATCAAAATCTTAAACTTGTTGACCTCTAAGGCTAGCAATTTCATCTGTAGCATCTTTAGTTAACTGATGCCTACATCACGGCATATGTAGTGCTAATTGTGCTTGACTTGATGCTCTCATATGCTCGCTAGGATTTTGTAATTAACTCTCGTCGAATTATTTTCATATCTAGGAAGAAATTTTCTGGTGTAGGTTAGTTAACTATGAAAAATTTGAGTTGTAGATTAATGATATCTACATGGGCTGATTTTGATATTTGGTTCTTCTAACTCAATCTGATGTAAAATTGAGCTTGTTGCTTTAACACATGAGCATAACAATCTACTTAGGTATTGCTATCTGTAAATAGTGAGATATAGTTGTCTTGATGTACTTGCTTATCTGAAATCAGGGAACTCTTGTATCAGTTTTCTTTTGGTTCATCAAATTGTCACCTCCTTAGTAACACTGTTGTTGTTTGCTATATATTCCTTTCTGATTGATCCCAAACGGTTAGGATCCAAGGCTTGTTTGGTTTCTTGGTGTCATTATTATGTTCTTTTCTGATTCATGCAATTTATTAGATATGTAATTAATTCTTATACATGTGGCGTTATCAATGGTGCAGGGACTTGTCAGGGAGTGATTGCTCTTAATATGGAGGATGGGACACTTCATCGCTTCCGTGCAGCAAACACCATTTTGGCCACTGGGGTACTGATAGTTGACTTTGTGCCCAAAATGTCATTTTCTTCTCACTGAATTCAATTTATAAATTTCTTGACTCAGGGTTATGGTAGAACTTACTTCTCTGCAACATCAGCTCATACATGCACTGGAGATGGCAATGCCATGGTTGCACGAGCTGGTTTACCCCTTGAGGTTATTATGATGGCTATTCTATTCTAGTACTATTCTATGTCTAGCACATCTGGTGCTTGTGCTTAATTTTTATCCTTCCTGTAGGATCTTGAGTTTGTCCAGTTCCATCCTACTGGCATATATGGTGCTGGTTGCTTAATTACTGAAGGTTTTACACTGTTTATCTCTCAATTTTGATTCTCAACCTTCACTGCACACTTAAAAGTTATTGTTTTCTTTTTCAAATTTGACATTCAATGCATGTTAGAACTTTTTATCCATATTTCTTTATGATTGTTTGATCATTTTAGTTGCAAAATTTAGGATCTCGAGGAGAGGGTGGTATTCTTAGGAATAGTGAAGGTGAACGGTTTATGGAACGATATGCTCCTACTGCCAAGGATCTTGCATCACGTGATGTGGTTTCTAGATCTATGACAATGGAGATACGTGAAGGACGCGGTGTAGGTATGTACTGAATGATTGCTTGCTGGTTCGTTTTTTTTAATGCTGATTCTTATATGGACTCAAGCACATGTTATTGATATTTTGTTCTTTTGGATATACTTTAGGACCACTCAAGGATCACATTTACCTTCATTTAAATCATTTACCTCCGGATGTTCTCAAGGAAAGGCTTCCTGGCATATCTGAAACTGCTGCTATTTTTGCTGGTGTTGATGTCACTAAAGAGCCCATCCCTGTTTTGCCCACTGTGCACTATAATATGGGTGGAATACCGACAAACTACCATGGGGAGGTAATTTGGTAGTGGTTATGGTACTGATTCTGAGAGTACCTGGAGCTCTCTACTGATTTATGTGACTGGTTCCTCAGGTAATTCATATTAAGGGTGATGATCCAGATGCAGTCGTTCCTGGTCTGATGGCTGCTGGAGAGGCTGCTTGTGCATCAGTTCATGGAGCAAACCGGCTTGGTGCAAATTCACTCCTTGATATAGTGGTTTTTGGAAGAGCATGTGCAAACAGAGTTGCTGAAATCTGCAAACCAGGTATTCTTTAAGCTCGTCTCCATGTAAGCTAGAACTTAGTGAATGCCTCTGTCAAGTAGAATCATCATATTGAATGGACAGGCCAGAAGCAGAAACCTCTCGAAAATGATGCTGGAGAAAGGACCATTGCTTGGTTAGATAAACTAAGGAATGCTAGTGGTTCATTGCCAACATCAAAAATACGTCTAAACATGCAACGGGTAATGCAGAATAATGCTGCTGTTTTTCGAACACAAGAAACGCTTGAAGAAGGTTTTGTGTACTATATAATAGTCAAATTCGACACAGTAATTCTTTTTTTTTTTGAATGTTTTGTTTGCCATTTGTGCTGTACTGTTACCTGAATTTCTTTTAGGTTGCCAATTGATCGACAAAACATGGGAAAGCTTCCATGACGTCAAAGTCAGTGATCGGAGTTTGATATGGTTGTTTTCTTGTGCTTCAAATTAGCAAGTTTTCAATGACCTTTTTGGTTCCTAATGCCTACTTGTGCCTGCAGGAACTCTGACTTAATTGAAACCATTGAACTAGAAAATCTTTTGATTAATGCATCCATAACCATGCACTCGGCTGAGGCAAGAAAGGAAAGCCGAGGGGCTCATGCTCGCGAAGATTTTACCGTCAGATTCTCTATCTCCTGAATATTTTGTTTCACTAATGTTCTAATTTCTTGATTGTAACATAATGTGTTCTTGCAGAAAAGAGACGATGAGAACTGGATGAAACACACATTAGGGTGAGTATTCAAGCTCTTTAATGTTAATTGCTTCTCAAACTTCAAATATGATGTGCTATCTGAGCCCATTAAACATGTATATGCATAAACTTATGAGTTACCATTTGAGTGGTGAGGAAGCCAAGAACAAAACTCAGATTCCATCTGTCAAATTAAAAAACTTTTAACACCTAGTTTTCGAAAGGAGAGAGAGGAGACATGAGAAGGAAAGAATCCTTTGAGATTGTATACCATGTCTTTGTTGAGTGAGGTGAAGTGAGTAAAAATTATAGGAAGGTGGATGAGGAAGTGGAGGTAGGATATCGTCTTCATAACCTTGGATGCCAGAAACCTGAGGCTCCCTAGCACTGATAAGAGCTTGAATTTGCCCCACTGCGTGCTTGCTTGCAATGCTTGGATGGGGAAGATGAGGGTAAAGCTGGGATTCATCCCATTTTGGCAATTATAGTGCTGCATCTGGCCTGTTTTGGTTGGAGAAACAGTACTCCACGGAGAGTGATTTTGATCCCTCACTGTGGTGTTTCTGTTGGGATAAACAAAGCAGAGCTCCTCATTATTGGAGCTATCCCCACTTCCCATGCAGATTTTGCTGGAGTAAAAACAGATCCTTAAAGCAATCCAACAAGACACTGTTAAGAAAACAAACTAGACTGATTTTACCAACAGGTCGGCAACTGTGTGTCAATCAGTTGGTTGATCAGCAATAACAACGACACCTGCATTACCTAAATTTCCAGGTTTTGCTAAACTTCACTCAATTGGAATTGGGGAAACTTTGGAAAGAAATTAGAAACTAAAATCTAAGATCAAGCACTCAGATCATTACCATAAGGGCTCTGTTGGTACCTCGTGTATTTTATTATCTTGTATCCGGACTTAAATAATGTTCTATCCACAAGATGCTTGATTATATTGCTTCTTGTCATTGGACTCTTCCATTGTCGACAATTTTCTACAAAATAACTCGAAGGAACCAATTAATCTGATCTAGTTCATTTTGATCAATGTTAATCTTATTTCCTTATTTGACAGATATTGGGAGAACGAAAAGGTGAGGTTGGCGTATAGACCCGTTCACATGAACACCTTGGATGATCAAGTGGAGTCCTTCCCACCAAAAGCACGCGTTTACTAAGCTTGAATGGAAGTTTTCTGGAAATTCGAAGGGGGAATAATTGGGTTTTAATAATGAAACAATCTCTAGAAAACAGTGTTAAATATATTAGTGGAAAATGCTGATATTATTTGCTTGATGTGTCAGAGAAATCCTGAAATGCATGGAGGACTATAGCCGAGCCATCTCTATGCCTCAAATAAGGATGGACTTATAATGTAACACAGTTTTGTTTCTCATTATGTCCTCCGAGCCTTGTATCATTTCTTGAACTGCAAGAATTGTAAGATGGCCATAGGGTTTTGCTAGTGTAACAATGCACCCTTTTCCCCCCTTGTTTTCTTGTTTCAAGATTGAACTTGCTCTAAATTTCAATAGATTTTTAGGTGCAATTGCTTTTGGTTGAAGAGCTTTGCTCTCCATCTAACAATTTAGGGACTTAGTTGTCCCTTTAGGGTGGTGCGGTGGTTAAGACATAAGAGATTGTCATATGAGGTATTGGAGTTGAAACTTGATATGTCCGAGCACGCCCTCTCCCATGCCTTGACTACATGTACTAATGGTTAGTAGTTATCCGTGATTTACCTCTTTTATGTTGGCTCAGGGACGA
>JBBPFP011188142.1:0-11114 GCA_037974795.1 Kaempferia galanga
CATGTTCCGTAGCTTATGACTGCTATTCTGACCGTGAGACAATTCCAAAATGGATGCCCTTTATTTCTTCTGTAAAGGTGCTTGCTAATACCTTGCAATACCACATGTTTGATGGGCTTAACTCATGTTTATTCAGCTTAAGTTGTTCTGTCTATTGAGCAATATTGGCTCGCATATAGGTTGCTACTTTCAATTTCCATCTGTTGATAAAGTAGCTTAATTATGCTGGACCAATCTTTCTCATGTTTTTGTTAATAGATTAATATTATTGTGAATTTTGAGATTTCAGTGGGATTAAAAGTTAGAGCATTTAGGATATATTTGTCAAAAATGTAGTAACATGCCAATAGTTTAGTTCTTTTTTCTTAGTATTTTTGCTTATGTATTAAAAATTTCCTGCATCTAAAATGAAGCATCTTTGAAGTGGATATTCAGATACCCTGCTAGTCTTGTGTGTTTCCTTCTGGCATTATTATTATTAGCTTGTATCTTAAAATAACTTTAATCAGCTAATACAACTTCCTAATTGATTCAATTTATATTGGAAGCATAGTTGAATCTAGGAAAGTGAAGTTTTTGGCAACACAAATGATAGGTGGTCTGTGTGGATGTAGAGTGTTTTTTAGGCTAATTGTAGTATTTTTCATATAAGGCTAAAGTATTTTATATTACTTGACACCATACAGGTTCTACAGGATAAGCCCTATCTATCACGTTGGTCACTTAAGTATGAAGTGTTTGGTCGTGATGTTGAATTCTCTTGGCTTGCTCGAAATTTGCAAGTAAGCATCAAATCAACTTCATTTGTTGAAACAATTTGATATTAGTTCAAATGTTCAGTTCATTTCTTTCTTGTTCTGCAGCCTATTCCTAATCAGAAGATACACTGGCGATCTTTAGAAGGTCTTCCGAATAGGTAGGCAATCATTCAACTAAAAGATACAACTTGATGCATGTACTAATATTTAACTGTTCTATCCAAATGGCCGAACTTCCTAAAGATTTGGGTTTTGGCCCTTCCTATTATACAATATGATCATATGCTTTGGTTGATCACAATATAATAATCATGTAGCCAAACCTACTTATTGGTACTAGAAGTATGAAAGGATTTATTCTTGTGTTGTTATTTTGAGCCCCTGCAAAGGGGAGCTTCATGCAAGTTCAGATATTTAACAAAGGAAATTCGATGAAGTAAAACAAATTTGCCAAGCAACTATGATACCTCTCCGATATTTTATTCATTGAACTTATGACTTCCCCCCTACTCAATCTTGCAGAGGTGCAGTCAGATTTTTTCCCAAAGGTCCATCTTCTTGCAGAATTCAAGTATCACCGCCGTCTCATTGTTTCCTTTCTCTTTTTTCCCCCCTAATATAGCCATCACTTTGCTTCATCTCTGATGCAGTTGACAGTTTCTTATGAGATTCCTGAAATTTTAATTCCAGTGGCGGCAGTATGTATCACAAACTTAGATAAAAGCCACAATCTGCTCGTTAATCTCTCCCTAACAATGAAACTTATTGGATATGTAGGCGCTTAAGCCATTCCTAGAAAGACTGCTTGCACAAGGCTTACAAAGATTCTCTGTCGTTGCAAAAGAGTATCAGGAAAAGATGCTGCAGCACTAATCTGCCGGCCATCTCTAAATAGAAAGGAAGCTGAAATATTTGCCATGAGGTATATCAGCATTCCTTGAAGCTTGCAACAGTTAACTCATGATTAATCTCTGATTCAAACATTCCCTTATTCCATATTGAGCGATCTGTTGATATGTGTCAATTTTTCTTGTTCCTTTTCTCTATGAAAGAACTTGATCATTTCTGTATTCCTTTTCAGATTCCCTATGTACTTGCAAAATTTCTTTAATGGGCACCCTGATGTGGCAAATTGACTCAGATTTTTTTTTAGGGTTTAGGATGTTAGGGTTTAGAGATAAGATTTTGTCCAAATTTGATTTTCAATTCTCATGGAAGTAATTTTTTTAAAAAAGAATTAAACGGTCCATGTGGGAAAAGACAATTCGCTCGCCCCAGCGCCTTCCTTCGCCAATTCATCCCTGGCCAACACGGAGGAGGTAAATCATGGGTGACTACTAGTCATTAGTGCAAATGATTAAGACATGAGGGAAACATGCTCGGGCGTACCAAGTTTTAACTTCTTAACCTCATGTGACAACCGTGAAGGGTTAATAATGCTCATTCTCACCAGAAGAGCAGTAGTACAATTTCTATTTATTTCTAGAAGAGCGACAGTGAGGTGAAGAAGCATTGCAACAGTGTTATCTCATAGATCAAAGGATATGAGCATCCACCTATTCAAATCTCGTTGCACGCATTCATCATCGAGCAGCCTTCATCATCTGTCACGCTGAGACTAAACTCATATCCCGGACTTTGGTTGTGAAGTCTTGAAAGTTATCTTGGAAGAACTCTGAAGGGATGGAAGCAGGGCAGTACTTCTTGGCAACAAACTTATACTGGAAGAACAACAAATCAAGACTGCTGCAGGGTATCTGAGAATTGAAGCAAGGTTTTGAGACCAAATTATTTACCTTGTGCTGACTGTACTTTTCTCGAATAGCAGGCAAGTTGTTCCCTGCACTAGTGCAGACTAGTCGGTGTAATGCCTTGACGCAGTCTGCAAGGTCTGAAGGTTTATATAGTGTGTAATGGCTCAGCGTGGCGTTCTGCATCATCAACCGCAATGTAACTAATCTTAGATAAGGACATCATGATGTTCAGATTATTTCTCTTTAGTAAAATTCTGAGAACACTGTTGCATGAATCAGTACCCAAGGTTTTTTCCCTGGTTGCAATATGAACTTGGCCAAAAAGACAGCAGAAGATGCTACCAGTGATGAGGCATAGCGAAGCATTGAGTAATCGAGTAATGAGAGCTCTGCAACATAACTGGCAAGAAACTCAAGTTGCAACAGAGGCAGCTGGAAAAACAAATATGACAATGAACTCTTCGTTTCAATGTAGAAACTAAAAAGATAACATTCGCAAACAATGTAGTTACCTGATTGGATGCTTGAGCAGCACGAACAAATCTCCTTTTCATTTGCACATCAGATATGAAAATAAGCAACTTATTCACAAACATTTAAGAGCTAATACAATGGTTTTACCTCAAGAAGCACTTGGTAGTCGGGACTGTCATTTCAAATTTCAAGTAATTCAACACTTCTGATTCCATTCGCAAAACCTGAGCACCAAGTTGTGAATGGACAGCTCAAACATGCAACACAGAATCGTAAATTGAAGTTACAAAGACATCCACCTCGTCCTTTGAGTATGAATTGTCAGTCATACAGCAGAAATCTTCCACTTGTGGGGCACATATTTCCTCATATTTTCTGTTGACACCGAATTCCAATTATTATGAACAAAATAAGTCTAAATTCCCATAACATTATCGAATAGTTCTTACGCTGCAATTAGCATACACGCAACACCAAGAAGTTGCAATCGTTCTCGGTTTATTTCATTTCCAGAAAGATATCTGTCAATGTAATTAACAGAGAGATATAGTGTATCAGGGACCAGATGATACTCTTCTGCAACCTGTAGCCAAATGGGATTAGAAATTAGTCAACCTAAATTGGAAGACAAAAGAAAGGGAGCAATTTGGAGACAATATACCTCAACAAGCCAATCTATCAGAATGGAACGCATGTTTGCATTTATATCCTTCTGAATTGTTTCCATGAAATCTATGGAAGGTCTTTTCTTAGTCTGTAGGAAAAAATAGTGCTGCATTATCCAGTAGAAAGAAAAAGGATGTTTACTTAAAGCAAATGTTATTTTGATAACAAGTCCAAACTAAGGAACTTAATATGAGGTCTAGGAACATTAATCTGAATTATGGCGAATACATAATTGACTCAAAGAACATTGAAACCAATTGTCATACCTTGCAGTCCATAGTTATAATGTTTGTCATGCTAGATTATTGTTGCTATATAACATTTTAAAAGGTTTCCTTTCAGCAGAACAATAGCATGAAATAAGCGACTTGTTCCATATAAGTGTAATTGCCGATCGGACAAACAGTAAGGCATGGGAATTACTAGTTCGTAATGTAATCTTCCACTTAGTTTAACGCACAAACTGAAATTATAAACAAAACAAGCATTAGACATAGCATTTAAAGATAAAAATATTTCATCAAGTTAAAGGGCTTCAGCCTAACCGAAGGCATTTGATGATTGATCTAGCTTATAGACAGTTCAAATACAAAGGCAAAGCTGCAGTCCGACTTTAACTGAATAGCTAGGTTACTTCATTATCAAGGACAGATTAAGGAAACTACTGGAAATAGTACAGTTTGTATTTCACAGATCGAAGAAGAAAATGTTTGATGCAAGTGCTATACAATCAACCCACTTTATCAATGATCACAATTGTCTTCAACTTGAGAAGTAAATTTACACGAACATCATAACTTCAAGACCAAAGGCAAACAAGCTAGGTATGTTAAAAAAAACTTTTTCCTTCGGCATATAACTGTATAAACTTAGCAGAAATATTGATTATTTTGATGCTTCTAACACCATATATATCCTGTAAAGTTTAGTACCTTATTCTCTGGCAATCCAATGAACAAATTACGTACCCAGATTGAAAATTAAAAGCCCTTAACTAATCTAGACAATTAGCAAGGAAAATCATAATAAATCTGCAGGGTGCATATCATACATAACCAACATCAACATCAGTGGTCTAAAATACCAAAATATCATTAGTAATCAAAAAGGAACAATATTGTCCAGAAGATATGTATATATCATTAATTATTGAAAATATTTGGAAACATAAGAGGATAAAAAACAACAGAATAAAAACAATAAATAACAAAGAGGAATATATCACCTCAGCTTTCTGTAAATTTTGGTAGATATCACAAGCAAGTGTAGTGAAAAATTGAGGATCATTGTGGTTTGTATCAACTTCCACAACTTCAACTGCCATCAGCATAGAACCATTACTCTTTGATTTTGACTCTGATAAATATTATCAACAATATCAATAGACAAATTAAACAAAACCCGGCTAAAAATTGATTTCTAAACTACTTGGTACTAAAAAATCCAAAAAAAAAGTAAAGCTTTACTAAAATAAATAAATAAATAAATAGCCAGTGATTCCATTTCATAGAATCAAGAACCTTAAATAAAGAGCATTAAAACATAATTGGAGAATTCAACTAATCAAAATGCACCTGCTATAGCTACATGCTTAGAGATGTTTAGATCCTCGTTTGCTTGCCTCTCCAAAGAAGTTGTAGCCTGAGAATCTCCATTGTCTATATACTCAAATTCAGGGCTTTGAATTGAGTTGCATGTGGACATTGATGAAACAGAATCCCCAGAAAAGTTAGGTGACTCGAGGGTAGTGCAAGGTGCTAGCCAGGTAACAACTGCAGGTTGAGACGAACTGCTGTGTGGCAGGGAACTTTTGTTGCCAGATACAATAGCATTTGGTTTGATAGTAGCTGAAAGAACTGAAGAAGTTTGACTCAATCTTGAATCACAATAAGTAGTGCAAGACCCCTTCTTGACCCTTGAAATTGATCTTGTAGCATTGGTCTGCTTATGAATAGCCACGATAAAACTGATTAGCTATTTACTAAGAAACGTGCTTACAAAGAAAATATGACAAAAATAGTACGCTCATGCTCAATTATTGAAAGAAAGCACAATAGTAGTTAGTGATCAAATAGAGATATAGAAGAGAAATAAAGAAGAATGGCATTCCAAGCAATGTAATTGAAAATAGAAACATCTTAAGCCACAATAGACTTTTGATTAAAAAGTTTAGATCAAGGAGCAAAGAAATAATAAAAAGAGAGTAACATGTAAAAAAAAGGTGATCATTCTGAGTCAAATATTCCTCAGGCAAAAAGATACTGCAATAACTCATTTAATATTTTAGTTAGTCAGTATATGCAGTTTCTGCAGCATTAGAGGATCCCAAGATATGTTCAGAATGAATTTGACTTAATCCCAACGTCCAAAATATTGAACTTGACAGTTGACAGAACCACCTCAAAGCAAATAATGCCATTGTAAAATCAGCGTCATCGAAAGTGAACAACTGGGCATTTAAAACAAGCTATACTATTGGACTCTAAAACTATAGCAGGTAAGGGATTTTAATCAGGCTAAAATAGTGTGCACTTAAAGTTAAAAGTTTCCTATACTTATATTTAATCAAAGTCATTCACGAGTACTTTTTAAAGAATTAGGAACAAGCATAGAATAACTTAGAGATGATAATGAAGAGACTATAGTTTCTGTCAATATTACTTATATTTTAATTGTTAAGACTTCTTGCCCCTCTACTAGGATCCTCTTTCCACTGAGTAAAAAATTCATGTGACTTTAGTGAGGAATAATATTCTTTAGGGGGGAAAAGCCATGGATGTTTCAAGTCTTTTATTTTTGCACATTAAAGTCAAATTTCGAACTTGATTTTTTGCTCGTAAGATTAGAACTAATACTGGCTTTACCTTTGATTTTTTTCAACAATATATAGTACGTGTTACATCATGCAAAAATTAATGGAATAAAAGATGAACCTAAGAACAATTTTGAAAAGTCACATTTCATAGTTCTTGTTCAAAATGACATGCTAAAATACTATCGTATGTAAAAGTTAGTAAATAAAAATTTTGAAAGCTAATAAAACATTAAAAAAAAACTACAGCATCACTATATTAACCATGGTCAGAAATACTAAATTACGAAATTCTTGATGTTGAAGAAAAAAATCACTTGATAAAAACCATTGCCAAGACTAAAGCTTAGTGTCAAATCATGACGAAACGTGAAGATGCCGCTCAAAGATCGCATCTTTTTTCCCCAACAAGTTGAAAGGAAAAGAGAAAAAAAGAAAAGAGAATAAAAACAAAAGAAAGAATACCCACATTGGCCCCCTTATCGCCTACTAGCCTACGAGTACCGCTTAACACATTGCTCTGTTTGCTGATATCCCGAAGAGGGACCCTCTTCTTCCCCTGCGCCGCTCTGGCAGCCGGCAACTTGGCTGCAACCTCCATTGCCTCTGTCCTCTTCGACGGGGCCATCGCTGCCGACGTAGAAGACGAAACGGACGACCGGTGATTCATCTTCCGGAACCTCACGATAGCTCTATTATTACAACAACAGAAGCCGCCAATATCAAGCAACACGGATAGGGAAGCAAGGAAGGATCGATCACCAGATCATTCGGAAACCTAATCTTGAGTGTTTAGGGTTTGGAGGGAGGGAATCGGAAAGGCGTACCAGTTTCCTTCTCCGTCTGCTGGATAAAATGAGAAGGGCGAGAAGAAGAACACGAAGAGGTTTTATTATCACGCCGCTTTCTAAATTAGTCAGAAAAATATTATTATTATTATTATTATGGAGGGAAACAGTTTGTTGGAACAAATATAGATCTCAACCGTTCATCTGACCACAGAATTTTAGTTAACACGTTAATAATGAAATTTCATTTTTTATAGATTTTTATGTAAAAATAGGAAAATTTTATTTGGGCAAAAATCACAAAGGTTGCTATTTTAAAAAATTTAATATCGGTGAAAATTGCTTGTCAAAAATATTCCTTACTTAACAATTGCAGTGAGTTCGGTTCTTTAACAATCCGGAATAATATTTGTGAATAATTTATGGATACGTTTATTTATTAATTTATTAAAAATAGTACATATGAAAAATATTGAATAATTTTGTAGATTTTTTAAATTATTTTCAAATCTATTATTCATAATATGTTAAAAATAAAAAAAATAATATAAATTTCATCAATAAATAAAAATTTAAAATAGATTATAAAAATAATAGTTAAAGTCTAAATAATATTCATGAGTTCGACAAGATTTTAATAAATAAGTTCGATAAATAAATAAACAAGTTTGCATATATGGTTTGACTCATCCTCAATTTCAATGTATTCGTAAGAATATTTTCTCTAAATAGGATATGCAATAATGGGATATTCGACTTCTATAACCGAGGTAAATGCCTCCCTTATGTGCTAGTTATTCGTGATTTACCTACTCTGTGTTGGTCCTGAGACAGATTGACAAGGACGCTAGGGGCGAGCAAAATCGCCTTTTGCCACCAACGATATAACCTGGTTGATGATGAAAGTTCTTCCAAAAGCCCCATTCGATCCCCTTGACAAACAAGGAACCATAAACTGAAATCAAAATATTCGATGCAATGGATTGAATGATGCATCACAGTCCAGTAGTATCTCTTCTCAGGCGGGCCGACAAGCATGGAAGAAGAGTAAATGAAATCGTAAAATCTACAAAGGCTCTTGTGCCTATGAACTATCTACCATGAACACAATCGAGAGGTTCTTGTACCCCCTCAATGACGAGCGGTAGGACTTCTAGCGACTCCTACGTGCTCCGTGAAAGAAAACTTCTTGCCGGCCTTCTTCTCTTCAGGGGGCATCTTCGCACGTCCCGTCTTTGGCTCCATGTCATGCGTGGATTGCCTTCCCTTTAGGCATTTGGTGGTCGGACCCTTGGCGACAGAATCCGCGTAAAGAACATCATCGATTCGTGAAATCAACATGAAGGCTAAGCTTTCCAAGATCCTCGAGTAGCTCTCTTGGATCGACAGTCCTACATCCTGAAGAAATCGATCAGAACGAAACAGTAGGAACATTTTCAAAGAAGATGGAGAGATTTCGTATTCCATTTTTTTTTTTTTTCGAATTACTTTGTTGTATTGGATCTTGCTTATATCGAGTGCCGACTGAGGGATGCCGGGAAACCTCTGCTTGATGAGAATCAAGATTATCTCAGCTCTCTCTTCGAACAGCTCCCTCTTCTCCAAACTGACTGCCGAAGCCCACGAGGGCTTGCTTTCCTTGTCGTGCATTTTCCTCTTCCATATCACAGCCGAGGCCTCGATTCTGTTTTTCAGGTCAAGAATCTTGTGCTCCGTCGACAAGTCCATCGTTCTGAGGAATTCATCAGGGTCGAAGACGTCGTCTGTGATGCTTTTGTAGATCGTATCTCCTAGGCTTTCCCTCCCATTCTGCGACACGATGTAAAAAAACTAACTTGAATGGTTTCAGAACTCATTTGAAACCGAGGACCATGCCGTAGACGAATTGTTAACCTTCGGAAGAGATTCGACGTAGGCTTCGGGCACCGCCATCTCCATGAGAATTTGAGCATTGATTGCCATGGCTGCCTTGTGTACCTGTGTAGCTGAATCCTTCCGTAACTGAATCCATCTCCTGGAAGACTCTGAGAGTCCACCGAGAGGGACTCTCACCGTAGGAACCCACCATTTATCGCCGTCCCTTCGTGCATTTCCCTTCTCCGATTCATCAGCATCTCTTGAGACATACGAAAACATGTTCTGATCCTCGAAGTCGTCAAGGGAGCCCTGAGAGGCCGAGAACTTAGAACTGTAAGCTTAGAACAATCCACTCTACCAAAGATTAATTGTAGGAGAATTCTTATTACAATGAGTATCGCATCTAGCTTGCGAAGCGCGGGGATGTTCATTTGAAGATCTCCTCGCTGCTGAGTTATCATAACCTGCAGTTGGAGTAGGAGAACGAATGAGCTAAACTTGCATGAACGAACGATCGATCGATGAATTCGAAACAGAGTCTTATATGACCTCTATGGTAGCTCCATCCTCTGATGTCTGCCTGGAAGGAACAAACTCGACAATGTGATCAGTAACAGATAGAAGCCAGTCCATCTCCCTCCTCCACCTCGCTTTCCTTTCAGCAGACATCGGCTCTAACCGCGAGTGTTCGCCGAAAATAGATGCTGTTTGATCCAGAAGCATGATAGAATATGTTACAAGAAATCTTTTGCATAAATGATGATCGAGGGAACAGGAAAGAACCGGCGAGGTTGGTGATGGCGTTGGACAGAGCAAGAGACGATGGAACTCCTTTGCCGCAGCCGGACATGTCCTCGCCAAGCAGCAGCTTTGCGTATCTGTCCTTAAATAGTTCGATATCTGAAGGAAAGAAGCAATGGAAACAGATGGTGATATCTGATCTTCGGCGATTCAGCTTGATCGGAGCTTTAAGGCTTACCGGAAGGCGTTTCATCTTCGATCTGCGGCGCCTTGCGGGGAAGGCCGGCGGCGGACTCCCCCTGGTCATGGAAGAGGACGCCGTAGTCGTCGTCGTCGTAGTCGTCGTAAGCCGGGGCATCCCAGCGCACGTCCTCCAGAATCGGACTTTCCGCCTGGCGCACAGCGGCGTCGCACCCCTCGTCGCGCTCCCCGTCGTAGGGCTTCCCGGCGCCGTGCCCCCTTTTGAGGAACCGCACCATCAGCAGGCTCAGCGTGCGGACCCTGGTCCAGAGATGCCGGGGGTGCACCAGCTCATCTCCGCTTCTCCGGGAGATCAGAGGCTGGAGGAGAGAGGAGCACGCCGATCGCCTCCGGTGAGGAATTTTGACGGATTGCTGGAAACCCTAAAATCCGATATCAGAGACGCCTAACGGAAGCTAGAGATTGCAACTTGCCGACTCAAAACATCGGCAAAGATTCAATCTTTTCCGGCGCAAAACGTTCCATACACTTCCAGATTCGATCTTTTGTCGAGGAAATGCAGGCAAATTGCTCCAAATCATGTGGAAATGGATTAAGAAGATAGATTTAGCTTCCAAATAAGGTATCTTGCAGATTTGAGTTGCGGCGTTTTCCCAGGAAGAAATCGAACGGGTGGCGCTCATCGGAGGCGAAGCCTGGCAGGAGGAGCGACCAATGTGGTTCTGAAAATGGAATATACATATATATACACGGCCTTTTACCAAAAGACGTATCCAGAAAATCTTATTTACTAAAAGGCACACTAAGATTTCGTATTTACCAAAAAGCGCAGCTAAAACAGTAAAATGACAAGATTACCCCTCCCGTCTCTGTATGCATGCAAGAATCCTGTATCCTGTGTTAAAAAATTAAAAAATAATAATGTGGCTTCTAAGATTCAAACCCAGGTCTCTACAGCCACCACATAGAATTCTAACCACTAAATTAAAGCCACATTCATTATATATACAATTAGCTATAATTATATTCACAAGTTGTGGCCCTGATATCAGAAAGTATCAGG
>JBBPFP011188249.1:0-11114 GCA_037974795.1 Kaempferia galanga
GTGCAAATGATCAAGACATGTGGCAACCTCCCATGGGGGTGGTATATGCTCGCCCGCAAGACCTAATGTGGCAACCTCCCATGGGGGTGGTATATGCTCGGGCGCACGAGTTTCGACTGCAAGACCTCATGTGACAACCTCCCATGCCTTAACCATCGCACCGCCCCGAGGGGACAGGAACTTCTATTGCTAGATTCTTGACCAGGTAGTCAATAAAAGTTTGGCATACAAAATTTGTAGGCTGGAATTTGAATTAATATGAAGAAGAGTTGTACCATCTTTTATTAATTTTTACAGACTAGCATTCTTTTTTTTTCAGAACTATTGCTGCTCTGATTATTAATTTTCTCTGTTATTCCAATTATGCTTCTTATTACAGGAACTTGATTAGATATGTTGTTAGACATTCATCTTTTCCTTTACAAAACTTCAATTTCTTTAAGGGGTTCTAATTAACTAACATAAAGTCAAATATTTAACTTCATCAATGCATTTCACAAGAAGAAGTATGCAATACCAGTTGCAGAATCTGTTATCGAGTGCATTGTCTGTCTCCCTGTTCTTCTGATGCTTCACACAACATATATAGAACTAATTCTTATTTAACTTTTCCATGATCAAGAACCTATAATTGTATACTTCAATAAGTTAAGATGCAAAGGCTTGAAAAGTTAGATATTGCCTAATGGACAAAGATTAGGAAATAAAAGATATCTATTTGAACAGCTAACAGTTAAGAAGAGAGTCACTAAGAAATCAATTTAAACAGTTTCCATTTTCTAAATTTGATTATCTCAGCACTTGCAAGTTTAGCATCTTCTGAGCACTAGCTTTTATGGATCTATCATTCCAAGCTTAAACTAATATCAGGTTCCACATTACCAGATTGTTTACATTGTCATAAATTCTATAACTGCTAAAACAGATCTTTGAGTCATAAAGTGAAGCAGCAAAGACTGATCACTGAGTTTAAGAGCCCAACAGCAGCAAAAGGGAAAGATTCGCTATGTGAGGTTATGAAAGAAGAATGTAGTACAGAAAATTTTGAGCAGCTTTCATTAACCCTGAATTGTAATTTTGTGAATGTGCAGTATTAGGAGAATTATGGAACATGATTCAAACATTGTAGCTAAGCTTAAACCAAATATCACAATTATAAAAAAGCAGAGAAAATACCTGTTGTCCAGAGATATAAACATTATTCTCCTTAAACTGTGACGACCCCAGTTCTTCGTTGGTGGTTGAGTTTCCAGTGCTTACAGCAGGACCAGAAGTATAGCCAGCCTGGGTGGAGTTATATGAACCATAAACATTTGGTAATCCAACAATAGTTGAATTGCCAGTGTTAGAACCAGGTTTGTACTGGGGAAGAGAGTACTTGACAGCAGCAGCAGCAGGAGTTGCAGCTCCAGGGGATGGGTACATGCCACCTGTAAGAGGTTGCTGAGGGAATGCAGCACTGCTCAAGAAATGATGCACCGCAGGGGGAGGGGGATAGAATGGTGAGAAATATTGACTGTAGGGAATGTAGTTGGGCGAGTAGTGAGATATATGTAACCCAGCAGGTTGACGGAAGACAGGGACTGGCTGCTGGGGAATAGCAAGAGAACCCTGCATTGTGCCAGCAGCTTGAGTTCCCAAAGGAGTTGAACCAACTGTAGGTAGCACCATGGGGTTCGTATTCTGGATTAGAAGGGGAAAAAAGAGAGTATCAAGTTACTTAGCAGGATGTAAATCATTGAGAATGTGAACAAGAAAAAATTTGATACGCGGCCATAATCAAAAAACAAGGGAAAGTCCAGCAAGAGGTTTGGCTACAACTAATAGAAGGTTAGCTTGCCCATCATCGTGAGATGAAAGTGTTAAGCTTGGTGATATGTATAATAAGGAATTAACTTTTTCTAGCAGGGAAATAGAAGAAGATGATAGTGGAAAGGTTAAATACAAACCTCTTGGGAAGCCTGACCAGCCTGAGCAGGTAGAAGGGCAATGTTCCCATTGTACCTAGTGGAGGTACCAGATGCAAAAAAAGGAGAGATCCGACCATCAGCATCAGGAGATGGACGATAGAATGGATTGAAATAACTAGTGGATGGATCATATGGTTGCTGGACCTGCATTAAAAAACCAACACCCAACCAATTAAGCACAGGTATATAAAATAAGAAAAACCAAAGAAAATTGTCAATTTCCAGCTTCATGCATCAGAAATCAGGATGCCCGTTACAAATCAATCTCCTTCCCATTTTAACAAAAAATTGATGATAATATTTGAAATAATTGTCGGATCAGAATCAGTCAATAAGATAGCACATGAAGTTTTCTCCCTCCCAAATCAAATATCAATCAATTGGAATCAGAAACAGAAGCAAGCTTAGAGAGAGAATGAGAAGAAGTAGAAGCTTCCTCAAGAGTCAAGAGAATAGTTTTATTAAGTCGTCATCTTTATATTAAAAATAGCAATTGCCGAAATCCACATAGAGGATCAAGTATCTCTTATTTGCATTAGTCATCTATCTAAAACCTAACTAGACTGTTGGAACTGGTAAAGCGGTTTATCTCTCAAATTCTATTAATTATTACTCTATGATATATTAAGTTTATTATCCCTCTCATTGCTAAAAGAGGAACTTGCAGTTAGCTGAGATTTGAGCCGTATATGCAACAATCTCAAGATGCAGTTTCTGTTAGAGTTCCACCTCAACAATTGCACTGAATGGTTCATCTTGCCCATTTCTTGGGAAAGTGCACAAAATTCTGATCCATGATACCACTGCAAAAATGTCTGGGTGGTTCACAAAAGTGACAAAATAGAGGATCAGGTTTAGAAAATTAGACATAGAAAGCACTAGATTTTTCTTATTACAACAGCTCCATAAAATAACTTATTGAATTGGTAGTGTAACTGGGATGATAAATCACAAAAGCAGTGTTATAAAAATGACAAATAGTTTAACAAAGATTCAGTTAGTAAAAACCATGGTGACTATTAGCCACTACAAGACTAACTCCAATGTCATCCATAGAGATCATGATCATAAGATTGTAGAAGGAGAATAAGGTTGCCCATAAAATACCAACTTGTACTGAAACATACATCATAAGCAATGGATATAAAGATAAGGCATGAATTTTACCAAAACACTTGGAAGACGAGACATATCACGAGCCTGAGCATCTGAACCTTCAAAAGAAGCAATCTGGCTACCAAGCTGCGGCACTAATCCAGCTGGTGGATAGGATGGCATAGACTGAAGAACCACATTCTGAGAACTTTCTGGTGCTAAATTATCTTCTTGGTTGGCCTCGTTATATTCCTTTTCAGGCGACGTGATATTGGAAGCAACAATTTCCTTCACTGAATAACTTTCTGTGACCTGTTCAGATAATTGAGGATGTTCAGAAAAGTCGTCTTCTTCAGCAGCTGAGAATATTGCATTGTTGCTGAAATTACAAAGGAAGCAAATAAAACAATAGTTAGAAGAGGAAAAACATAGAAGCAAAACTATCATGCAAATGCATAGCCAAAAATTAAATTACAATAGCGGACGAATTGTTTAGGTGTAGTTTCCTATATTGATATGTGCAATTGAGAAGGAGCATTCAACCCAAAATGGCTACTGATGTCACAAGATTCCACATTTTATGTGTATATGTATCAAATCTTGCAAATTTTTTTTTCATATTAAAATCTTTGACATTAGCCAATGGTTGTTGTGGGTTGTTGTATTAAAATCTTTGCCATTGACATGCTATTATGGGTGTAAACTTGTCCAAAAAATTCTCAATAGTTTGGATTGTCACGTCCAAAAATTCTCAACTTTGCAGAATCTCATGATTTACCGCAAGAAAAAAAGAGATGTCAGATAATGCATATGCAGATGGAACTAGCAAAAAATGCAATTAATGTATAAAAACCTTAAAGAGTGTTTCTCAATAGTTTCATCAGTCTCTTGAGATGACTCATAAGGTGGTGTCTCAATATTGTCTCTCGTAGTGTCTTTGGTAATAACCGTATTAAACTCAAAATTAGCATCAAAGCTTCCAAAACTTAGTCCATATCGTTCAGACTCTGGGACCTGGAGATGGTTTGGAATAATCACATGCTGTCGGTCTGATAGCTTCAGTTCCTCTACCTTCTTTGCTAGATTAGCAGAAACTCCTATTGGAGTGGTCAAAGATAAGGTTAGCAATGGTTGGGAAACAGCTTCAATAACCACCGGTACTTCAGATGTGTCAATTGTCTCAGATGCCTGAGCAGGGTTTGCAAGTACTGATTTTGGTTTCCACTCTTTATTAGCAAGAGGTGCTGAACAGAAAGAAGAGCACTCAGTCTACTTCAACGATAGAAACTAGATAATTAGAAATCAGATTAGAAGCTTAGAGCAAAAATTTAACAATCGTCACAAAAAAAATTCATGGTATGATACCAAGTTAAATGAATCAAGCATTGCACCACCATATATATAACTAAAGTATAAGCCTTGGCTTGGATACCTAGTGCCAACTAAAAAAAAAGTATAGGCTTTGTCAAAAGAATAAATGTGAATTACAATAAAAATTCCAAAGAATTAAAATATTGGAGCAGTTAGTTCAGACAACGGAGGCAAGAACTTGGGGTGTGCATTGCATATGAAGGATAAGCAAAAAAGAGCAAGTTCCAGAATCTGAAAAATAATTCTTTATTAGTAATTTCCCTTGCAAAAAAACTTCAACAGAAATGTAAATAATAGATCTCTGAAAAAAACTTGCAATTTGTCTAATTTGACATTTCCCCAGGAAAAGAAATATGAATCCATCATATTATGCCTCCCTATTGTTTCAAATATACAGCAAATCGCTAATCAGAATTTTTTTTATCTTATCTATTATCAAGTAATTTTCTTAAAATCACAGAGAAGAAAACAATGTGCTAAAAGAAGTCCATGCTGTAGTATATAACAGTTTCTTATATAGGGATTAGCATTAAAATGAGAAAGATTGGTTTCAAAAAGTAATAAATTCTTCCAGCAAATCGAAGTGCAGAAGTAAGCATCTGCAATATTACCAATTCATATTAAGATGATGAATTAGCTTTTCAATTCCATTCTGAATGCAAAATATGGCTAAAGAACAAGATCCAATAGACATCTTCAGTTGCTGGAAATCAATAATATATACAAGAAAATACCCTAAAGATAATATATTCAAGAAAGGACTTATTCTGTAAAACTATAATACTTGCACATTTAAGCAGAGAAAAGAAATCCCAGAAATAGAAGGGGGATTGTTACCATCCGATCAACTCCCATTTGCATATGGAATCTATCAATTATGAATTGCAACATCCAACATATAAAGTACACTGGCCAAGGAAGTTGGCAATCATATTCAAAAAGTTAATTTGCTATCAGGAAATTTAGTCTACAAATCTTTTACAAACTTGCTTTTGAGTCCTCATGGGCCTGCTTCCAAAAAAGGCTTCAAATGAAGAGAAACAAGATGCAGGTACGCTTTTCTCCTATGAACTGAAGCACTGTGTTTTAGTTGATTGAGTAAAATTCTATTTTTGGTATCAAATAAAAGATCATAACATAAATAATTCCACAAAAGTTTCTATTTTATAGGAAGTTGGAACACCAAAAAGACTACATATATAAGAGGTTAAAGAAAATGAGGTAAGTTCTACCTTTCTGCATACCACTCGGATGTTGAAAGCGATTGTTGTAGGTTGAAGATGGCCTACTGCCAAGAGGAGCAGAAGAAGATGGTGCAACTTGGGTTTTTTCTACAGGATCATCTGTTACTGATCCATGTGGTTTTACCTGTGGCAAAGTTCATGTCAGAACATCCTTTTTCAATGATATCTGATAAAGCTATATCCAGATATGTCAAGTGCAACCTAACTAGTGGTTGCTGCAAATTCAGACCACTGGATCCATTTACCTGTTTAGTGGTCCCCAGCTCAGAAGTGGTGCGTGTATCAATAGATGGAACCATCATCATCTTGTTTGAAGAGAATTGATCCATATCTCGCTGCAATTGACCAAGTGCAGAACCACCTTTTGCATCTTTAGAAGGTAATCTGGGATTCGTAGTCTTAGTAGTTACTGCATCAGAATTTTCTTCCGATGGAGCACCGTTAACACCAGATACATTAGACCCCTGAGAAGACACAGGATGTTCTATGTTGCTGGGACCATTGACAATACCAGATACAGAGCTGAAGAGTAAGAATTATTAGGAAGTATAGTCAAAAGATTCAAGTTCTAAAAAGAAAAGATGTATCTATATATATATGACAAAAAAAATTGCTAGCTAGTGTACATCTTGCAAAAAAGTAGAGAGGAATTGATGATACCCAAGTTCTGATACATCATTTTTTTCATTTGTTTACAATGTATTAGCAATCAAAAAATTCAACTGACTTGCCAATTACCAAAAAGTTAATTTTGTTTTTTTTTCAGACCTATAACTCTTATATTGCATCTAAATTATTCTTGAGGCACTAGTGAAGTGGCACAAGAGGAGCAACCAGTGCACAAAGTTACCACAGATGAAAAGACTGTACATGCAACTTGCCTTGTTCCAGTAGGCTACGAGGATTTATAATCAGTAAAACACTCAATATTCAGAGCATATATTTTAGGATGATAGTAGGGAGCAAACTCGCCCAATGAATCTGGTCTAACTTATATTTTGCACTATAAGAATTAAATACATAATATAAGCAAGGCTACCTTATATTGTGTATCAGGTACAAGAATTTCCTCCAGAAAAAATTAATATTTTTTCCAACATATCCAACCCAATTTCCGGCCAATGAAAGAAAGAGAAAATAGATTACAAAACACAAATGGAAGTAGGTAGTGTGACACTGGTATCTCAATCTAATCCTCCCCAGTTAATATGCTGATTCAGCATGAAAAATGACAGCACAAAAAGTAGAACGACTCCAACTCAGCAAAGAAGAAATATTGTAAGCCTGAAAGATGACCAATCGAACCAAATTTATGCCCAAATATCATCCTGCATGACATGCTGAAGATGTAGAACGGTTGATAAGAGCTGACCAGTCATAACGTGGCAAAAAACAAAAAAGGCTAAGCATGCCAACCAGTCATAATGATTTCAAGTGTGGTTGTCAAGGTTGCAATCCAGAGTCCAGACCATAGAATACTGAATAGGCATAAACAATCTAGACATCAATTGGGGTCTAAATTGGATTAGAATCTCATGATCCAACAATGAAATCTTATGTTCCTCATAGTTCCTAGGGACAATCTCAAAATGGAAAGACGATCTCAAATATATCTTTTAAAAATTACAAATGAATCAAATGACAAATCACATTAAGCTCCTATCGCACAACATAAAAAATTTTAAATGAAGAAGAAATGAAAAAGAAAACTTGATATTCACACAATTAATTAGATTGACATCTAATGACTGATCTCATTCAATTAGACATCACAGCCATCAAAGAATCAGCAAAGTAATACATTATCCTACCTTGAGACTCAACTAGTAATTGAGAGACAACCTTTGCTCAAAACTACACACCTCGATAATGCAGACTTATTTTCTGTGTCGGGAGTTGTGGATATAGACATCTGAGCTTTATCTATCCCTTGATTTAGCCCACTCTCCTTTCCCGATGTTGCATTTCTTCCAGCAGCAGTATCTGAAAGAGAATGACAATTTTCTAGTTAATATCCAGTAACTAGAAACAGAAGATTCAAAAGTAACGAATATGTCGTTTTGAAGTACACCTTAGAGATCACAACAAAATGTGTTCTGTAATGGAGTGAAAGTCATCAGCAAAAGGTAGCAAATAGCAGTACCGAGTTTATATGCACAAGATGGGAAAAGGGAAGTGGAATTTGCAGGTGGGAAGGAAAATGATAGTTTGTAAACTACATGTAGCAAGGGTCTTCATGTGAAAATGTAAGGTGCATTGAGAAACTAACGCTGACAGCAATATGGTTACATCACACAAGCAGTACAGCATTACAAAGAAGTACATACCATTAGGCAGTGAGCGGGAGGAGTAGTTTCCCCGACCTCCCCTACCTCCTCTCCCCTGCATACCGGGCCTCCACCTAGGCTCAGTAGGTTCTCTGACATTCTGGTCAGAATAGCAAAACATACCAATCATGAATTCAGACAAGAAAAGTATACGGATTATGCATTCAACGAATCCTACAAGGTAATTTATAAGGGCCATAAAGCAACTACACAAGTGTACTTTGAAGAATATCAAAGAATGACCCAAACCATGGTAATAATATAGTTTGTTCTGAAGAACATTGAGAAATCAACTAGAGTCAGCTGCTGTTAAGATTCATGAAATTTGGCTTCATATGGGCCTGAGTAAAATTTAACTTTCATATTGTAATTGGTTGTAGAAGGGGAGCCTTGGCGCAATAAGGTTGCTGCCATGTGATCTCGATGGTAAGGTTGCATACCTTCCCCATACCCTACATTGGCAGGAGCTTCATGCACCGGACTGCCTTTTTATTGTAATTGGTTGAACTATTATCATTAGAAATTATAATTAAAGACAATAAGAACAAGTAAAAAAACTTAATACATCTGTCTAGTTCATGTAATTCAGGGATCCATAGTTTCCCATGAGATTTAGACGGCAATAAGATGGCATGTTTATATGAAATCTTATGTTAACTAAATGTCAAAGAATTGGACTTTCCAAAATTCTGATAAATATCAATCGCTCTGGAACAGATATGATGCTGCTGTTGTATACACATATACTATGTTTGAAAATACAGAGGAAGGAAATGATGAAATTAAGCCACGAATGGCAAACAAAACAACCAATATTTACCTCCTTTCTCTTGTCACGTTTCCTTTTCACCTCATGGAAAGTGTCTGAAAAGCCAAAAAAAAGTTGTTGTGACCTAATAGAAAGGTAGACACAAGAACACTTGAATAGAAATCACATGAAATTAGGCGCACAACTATGCATAGACAATAGAATAAGTACAAAATACTCAACTGTTGCAATCATGCCAATATTTGTAAAAATATAAAAAAAAATGACGCTAAAAAGAAGATAATAAAAGTTATATAACTGCCCTTTCGTTCACACCAATACACACTAGCCTAGGTTATCATATTGGACAATAACAGATGATATGCGACATAATGGAATGCCATATGAATAGTATTATAATTGCCTGCAAAGAGGGAAAATACCAACCACGTATCAACTCTAGACATTTTAAGCGAAACATACTCACTGTATAGCTTTCATAGTACGACTATAGCACATTAGCTTCCATAAAGCGAGGGACATGCACAAATGTTACAGTAAAATATAGCAGCAAAGTACGTAAAAATGTGTGAGCATGAACTTTTAGGTAAGGAAGAACACCACAAAAGAACTTTGACCTACAGATAATTGATGATTCCGGTATTATGCAAGACAAGTCTACTGGAATGCATACATCTCAACAGAGGAAGCATTTTCAATAAACTAGAAAGGTAAAGTAATCGACTTAAGCAATGATTCACATCAATTGGATCATTGTCTAATTAAGACGGCCAAAAAAGTATAACATAATCAAAGATGTCGATCAAAGCCTACTTGATGACTGAACAGTATCTTCAATACCCCAAAACATATATTTCTTCCAAACCCGTACAGATCAATGTCTGGGACAAGTCCATAGGGGAAAAAATCACAGCCAAAAACGCAAATCTCCACCCGATAGTACCAATCAGCGGCATCGAGCACCACAGAAGGGAAAGGAGATCGATCTCTCGAATGCTAATACTCAACTCGTACGATGACACCACTTCCAGAACGACCATCCGGGCAGAAAAGGGGGGAGCCAGAGATGGGAGAGAGCGGAAAGGGAAAAGGGGAAGGGGGAGAGCGAGACCTTCGAGGAGGAGCTTCTGGGTGGTCTCGTTGGGATCCATGGAGCACTCCTTGAGCATTGCGTAAATCTCCTCGTCGCTGTGGTTGCCGGCGATCTCCTTGATGTTCTGGATCGTGCGCCGCACGCCGGCAGGGATCGAAACCCTAGCGCCTCCGCCACTCATCTTCGTTCGGATCGAGGAGGAGGAGGAGGAGGAGGAGGGCGGGCGAGCAGGAGGGTTTAGAGAGGGAGAAAACGGGGAAGGCGAGCGAGCGAGAGAGGGCCTTTTCCGCCCTTTTTATTTTCCCTCTTTTTGTGGCGAGCAAGTAGGGCAAATTAGTTTTCTTTGAGGGACCTTTTCTTCATATTTGTCGCAGTAGCATTTCATTTTGCACCATGAGAATATCAAATTTTCACTTTGCCTTTTAAAATTTTAAAACGTCAAAGTTGTCGTACATCTAATATAGCCTTACGGCGCTTTTTCAAAGACACTTTTTTAAAATATTAATAAAATAGTAGTTTAATATAATTTTTATTTTAAAAATATCTTTATTTCAATATTATTATAATAAATACATTGACTTTCAACTAACAATATTAATATACATTTAATATTTAATATTTTTTATTAACTTAGTTATCATATTAATATTAATATTATTATAACAGTTATATCCATATTTATATCTATTACAATAGTTTGAGGAAGCGAATTTAATTAGGTTGAAACACTTTTGATAAAATTTAAAGAGGTTTGACGGTATTTTTTATATAACAATGGTTTACGTAAGAATGCTATCATGCCCAATGCCTTGAGTAAAATTTAACATGGACACCTAGTACGGTTAAAATTTATTTTTTTAATCTCTCTTATTTAGATAATTTTTTTCCTCATAAATTAAAATAAAATTTCTCTTCACTCCTAAACAGTGCTAATCATAAGGTATTGTAGCTAGAGTTATAAACAAATCGAGCCTAGCCAAACTTTATGGTGTTCAAACTTATTTAATAAGATAATCGAGCTTAAAATGTGTTGGAACCGTGCGTGGGCCCGATTCATCGGTTCAGTTCCGGATGTTGTGAAAGTCGGTTAACCTACAAAATACAAAGATAATATCTCAAACACAACTATTGCAGGGGTTTCAAGTTAGTTAATAATAAAAGCAACTACAATTATAAACATAAAATAATCTAAACAGTAAAAGGACAGAACTCCAGGAATTTACTTGGTTGGCGATCCAGGGGATC
>JBBPFP011188465.1:0-23422 GCA_037974795.1 Kaempferia galanga
TATATCTCATGTCTCCTCTTGGAGTACGATCTCTACGTTTCCTCCTGGTCCCCTTAATTTGTAATTAGCATATTGAATAGTGATTAGAATTTGGCTACAATGGGTTGCAATCTCCCTTGGGTTAACCTTTCTACCCATGTTATAGTTTGTGTCGGGATAGGCGACAGGAGGCCATCGGCAGATGTCGGCCGTTGAGCAAGTTGTAGTTGCCGAGCAGGGGGAGGCTCGCCGCCCACCGATAGCCTCCGACTGTCTATCCCAGCCCAAACTATAATTTGGATGGGAAAGTAAACCCAAAGAAAACCGTAACTAATTTGGACGGGATTTCAATAGTGATCCGATGTACTAATTAGGAAGAGAACCCTGAGGCAACTAAGAATTTACTGAATCGGTGTTCAGATCCTAAGACATATTTAGAAAATTTTTACATTTTTAGTAGATAGCATTAATTGTTCTTAGTGCAAAAACATATAAAAATACTTTTATTCTTGTCAAAAACTTTTACTAGTCCAAATGTAAGAAGAGCCCAAGAGGCCCAAATGCATGTTGCCCACTAAACACCATCATGCATGAAACTAAAATATTTCATTTTTATTTAATAATATATACTTTTAGAAGAAAATTTCTATTTTCTTCATAAAATAATTACCATTTATTTTTTTTAAAAAAATATTTAACATTTTAAAATATTTGTCGTGGACGGTGGTGGTGAATGAGGTGATTGATTCTGCCGGTTCGAACTGGGGAGGAGTCGTCCACTCGAGCTTGACTTTCTATCTTTTTGGTTCGTGATACATCAAATCAATGCCGTCCAGTCAAGATCATGCGGCGTGGGGCCTCTCCAAGCCTTAGCCGGCCGGTCCGTGACGCTTGACGCATGCTTGTCCGCAACCGGATCCGATGGAGACTCGGCGTCGTTATTTCCTTGTCTCTCTCCCCGCTGCAGTTTAATTTTATAACTCAACGATATCATTTAATTTTTTTAAAATATATATTTACAATAATTTATTTTATGAAATTAATTAATTAGTCTTGGAGTTAGGGTCCTCAGCAGAACCACTTGTCATATTTATATCTAGGGCTTCCTGTTCAAGGACGCCTCAATACCCTAATTGATATTAGTTAATTAGGGTGAGTTTTAGCCACATGCACGGTAATTATGTGCTGGTCCTTATTCTAATCTCCTTCTCTCATCATTAAATAAAAGATTAATTAAAGCATCCCAATGCTTAATTGTCTCAGCATGACAGAAGGAGAAGCAATAATGACTACGTACATAACTACGCACACTGTAGAAAACAATCTCCAAAGCATCAACGTGATTTTTTATATCAATGCATGCATGCATGCATTAGCGTGGGTGATATATACAGTAAGACAGATAAACATTGTCCGTGGAATCAATCTACTCTAAACAAAGTTAATTAGTATCTTAATTAAATTATTAGGAACCTAGTGTCAGGTAGCATGTGTTAACTGAGATTCTCCAAGAGTAGTCAAGTAAGTCTATGATAATTAAGGCATCCTTTTGTACGATAAAACTCTTATATAAAAGGAGTCTTTAAGATGAGTAGTCAAGTATGATAATTAATGATAATTTTAAAGAGTTTAGGCGTTTTTAAGATTCTAAAAATATTTTGAAATTAATTGTAAACTTGTTAAAAATTTATATGCGCGACATTACTAGTTCATGAATAATAATACTATACTAGTAATTATTGGACTGTAAATTAATTGTTTGGCAATAGTTCGTTTCCAGTAAATGCTACTGTGAGAATTAAAGAGATATACTAGTAATGAAAAGGACGTATCGACCAAACTCATACTTTGGAATATTCATGATAAAGAAAAGGTACATAAAAATAAATTAATTGATACAATTAAATCAGTTACAAAATTAAGTAGTAATTAGGCCATCCACGTCGGTTTGAATGTTAATATATATACTACTTCAAATAGTATATCAGCGGTTAATCTCATCCATATTGATTTGTAACACTTTATAACACTCACGTATTATATATATATGGATCGTCATCAATGGTGAAGCCAGCCTGACTGGATCACCTAGGCTGATCTCATATCGTGGGCCATGAGTATTGGCTCCAATATCGCCGCCCCAGGCTAGCTGCCGATGCCATCGTTGTCACCCCAGGCTAATCGCCCATTTTTCTTATTTTTTTCTCTTTCTCCCATTGTAAAATGCTTTATCACAGCATGTACAGTCCGAATAGCTTACAATCTGGCTCTGCCCGTTGATCGTCATGAGTCACATTGACACATCTCACACTTTGTTTATTATATATAGCAACCAGTGTTATATAATAATTTGTAATGAGAGCTACATGTATACGTACATCTCACTTTTATTTAGTGTGACAACTGGTGTTGTGCAATTTGTGCGTTAAGATTTATTTCTTTAGTTAAATAATAATAATAATAATAATAAATGCCTTGTGCTCTAAAACATCTAAGAAACAACCAACAATTCTAAAATTGAATATTTTAAATAGAAGAAATGCTAACAAAATCACTTTTATAAAATCCCTACAATAAAAACTTGTTATCTATATACTCAATCTGGTCAAACAATTTCTTCAAATTAAGATTGAGGAAGGTTCTTAATTAATAGAGAAGTACAACTCAACCAACAATTCAAAGCAAAGGAGTCAGAACCACTTGAAACAGCTCAAAGGGTGCTATTTAAGAATTGCCTTTGAAGTACATGTCTCTTTAAACATATTATTTTCTCCTTTTTATTTAAAAGGAAATTTATTTAGTCATTTTGTTTGCATCTACTCAATTTACACTTAATTTCCTCGAGATTCTCTGATTTACTTAACAAGCTGAGCATATTGCAATAAAATAAAAAATAAATTAATTACATGACATCAATGCGGATTTATTTAATCTAAGGCTGTCGTCGTCGTCGTCATCATAAAATAAAAATATATTGTCTTTTATTCTTAATTACATGAAATCAATTAATTGGATGGTGGCGCAATTATCTTATTAAATTTTTTTAAAAAATGGTTAATATAAAATTGTAAATTATTTTCATTGAAAATAGAAATAACAATTTTCTCCAACGTTCCAGCAGTTAAGTTATCGACAGCATGTGTGACTACTACTTCCAGAGGATGGACGGCGATCTCGCCGATGTCGTCCGCGCTAGTGGCCGGAGCACCGGCCTTCTGTCGAACCCCGACGTCGTCGAACCGCTCCGCGGCGACGAACCAGCCAGCTGGCAGCATCAGCAGCAGCTCAACAGAGACTTCGGCGACCCCTTCACCTACGTCAACGACCCGCTGCTGAGCCCCTTCGCCGCCTACGGTGGCATCGGAGGAGGTGGCGGCAGAGATCAGCAGCAGCTCCTTGCGCCGCCTCCGGAGAAGGCGAGTTGTGTAATTGGCGGCACGAGCCTGTTGCCGCAGTTGCATCCGATCTCGCCGCCGCGGCCGCCGTCGTCGCGGCTGTTGATGAGGCAAACGCCGGCTGTGGCGTCAGGTGAGATGATGATGAAGGTGGCTTACGCCGCCACAGCCAAATGCGGCGGGGGGGTGCAGATCTCGCCCCATGTCGCTTCTCCGGGGATCAAACGGAGGTAATTAATGAGATCGGAAAGTTAAATTGTCATCTCACACCAGAAAGATTCCATCAAATGAATGCTCTTGTCTGATCTGACAAAAGATTGACCGGGAACAAAATTCCTGGGAAAGAAAAAAAAAATTAAGATTATTCATGAAAATTGTCTTCCTCTCCTTTCATTTCAATCTTAATCTTTAAGATGAGCATCAATTATAAAATTCACATATAACATTGTAGGAAAAGCCAGTTGAAGAAGGTGGTGTGCATACCGGCGCCACCGGCGGCGGCGGCGACCGGTAGTAACAGGCCGAGCGCCGGCGAGGTGGTTCCATCAGATCTCTGGGCGTGGAGGAAGTACGGGCAGAAACCAATCAAGGGTTCTCCTTATCCAAGGTGTGATTATGCTAATTACTCTGATTAACATGACAAGAACAAATTCATGATGAGCTCTAATCTAATTACTATTTACTAACCAAGATCCGATTTGTTAAGTTAAATGCAAAATGATAATTATTGTGCTAATTATGGATTAATTTGAATGCATGGAACAAAGCAGAGGGTACTACAGATGCAGCAGCTCAAAGGGTTGCTCCGCCCGGAAACAGGTGGAGCGCAGCCGCACCGAGCCCAACATGCTGGTCATCACCTACACCTCCGAACACAACCACCCTTGGCCGACCCAGCGCAACGCCCTCGCCGGCTCCATCCGCTCCCACCTCTCCAAGTCGTCGCCCCGGAGGCCCCCCTCCACTGCCGGTCCGACGATCCCCGATAGAGAACCGTGGCCAATGTCTCCCGGCCTAGTCAAAGAAGAAGCCGCCGACGATGATCAATTTGACTATAAGCCGATGGTCCCTGATCCGGACCAGCCCGATGACTTCTTCTCCGATCTGGCCGAGCTCGAGTCTGACCCAATGAACCTCATTTTCTCCAAAGGGCGCGGGGAAGACAAGCCGGAGGAGGAGGAAGAGGTGCTGGCAGCGACGGCCGCAGCCGATCCTTTGTTCAGCATGTTTGATTGGACCACCGGGAGCTCTTGATCGATGAAGCCATCGGAGGAAATAGGTTTATGACCGGACCTTGGAACAGCCATGGACGTAGCTAGAGTCTTGTTCGAGGTCTAGCTATAAACCTTTTTGAATTCAAAATTGCTGTTTTATTCTGTTAATTAGTTCCTTCGTATTGTAGTCAAGATACAATAACAATTAGACGAACCCATTTCAATAGACCAAACATGAGTGTGATCATCTAAGTCAATTAATACATAACATCTCACAAATCCTTCCTTATTATTAACTTTTTTTTAAATCAAACTCTCATTTGATCACCACGTATTCTTTTTTCAATTCTTTTATAATCCTGTTAGCTTGGTGCGTAAAGGGTCCTCCTTCATACCAAAGAATAGATAGATAAGATAGATAGGCAAAGTGAGATATTATTATGTCATTTTCGCAGTCATAGTTTTTCTTTGTGTGCGTGTATGTATGGCTGTTTGTTTAGAATAAAGAACAGTGAATAAATTGACAGTTGCGGACTTGATCAAATTAAAGAAAGGGATTGGGAGGTGGCGATTGTAAAGTGGTAGGCAGGTTTGGAATATTGCAGGACGGGACACAAAGCAAGCAGGTGAGTCAGAAAGAGAAACAAGGAACAGTCGGATAAGTACATTTTTTCAGATTCCAATTGAATAAAGTTACAAATCAAGAAGAGTTATTAGACTTTTTGTTTTTGAAAAATAAAATAATATTTGAAATTGCTTTTTTTTTCCTTTAAAAAAGTGCACCATACTTTATTTTCATTTAAGTCATGCGTAATGAACAACAAATCTAATCCTCCGAGTAGAGAGATCATTCTTGCAATCGATTAGATATTGAAGCTGACTTTTAAGAATATGATCATTGGACCAGAACATAATGATTTTGACCCAGAAAGTTACGAGACACCAATAACTCCCTTCAATCTTCTCTCCATTATAAAAGTCACTTCCTGTTTGAAAACCAAGATCTTCATGCTCAATATGACTGATCTTCTTTGATTGATGTGCCATCACGAACCCTCTGAGTGCAACATTATGAAGATGGAGACCACTGTAGCCATTATTCTTCATGCTGTGGGAAACGATTTGTTGTCGTCGATCACAAGCTTTTCGAGGCAGTCCACAGACCACAGTGCATGTTAGGCTTGACAACTCTTTGTTTGGTGATTCCCAAATTGTAGCTAGTAATGTGGTTTAAACAAATCAAATAGTCGGGACTATTAAGAAGACGATGGTGTTAAAGAAACAAATCTCACTTAGCTGTTGATAGGATGGTTCGGTGTTATTCTCATTTTTTAAAAATTTACTCTATATATATATACTTTTTGAAGCTGTTTTGAAGCTGGGCCAGATTGATTTCATATACAAGAATGGCTTAGAATCAATTACAGAAGACAAACAAGACAGGATCCTAACCAAATATCACGATCAAATTGGAAGGAACATGTTGAGAATGGGTCCAGTACAACAAGGTCAATTATTAAGGATCCAATTCCAAAGCCAAGAATTCCTGGAGGGAAGTTTGTGGGCATATAATCATTTTACCGTTCAGAGCTACAGAACTGAGAGACCAATCTTGCATGACTTTTAGATTCCTCGAGGTCCAATCATGTCTACACAAATTGACACTCAAAAAAGAATTCCAATTCCCCTAGGGACAATTGAATTTTCCACAAAAACAATGTCGTTTGGCATGGCCAAACATTATTCATCCAGATGACTAAATATCTGGATATATCAGTAAGAAAAAGGGTAACCAGTAATTACATTTATCAATTTTCAAATGACAAGGATTTGCCATCATTTCAGAAAAAACAAAAAACTGCAAATTAACAAAATAAACGAAGAAACTTGCACGAATAAAATGGCTAAGGAAAACTTGTTTCTATAACCAGAAGGCAAGAGAAAATGAGTCGTATGTTCCCTCTCATCGAAGAAAAGGCCAATGGAACATACTGCTTTATCACAGCAATTAAGGTTTAAAGTCATGGATATTAAGCTGCTAAACATCAACCTTGAATGCACAAGTATGCTGGAAAAGTTGGTGACTTAAATTGAGAGACAATCTAACTTAAAAATCACAAGAAAAATGCTTCTGCACGCTAGCCACAAAAGTTCAGCTTCTTTAGAACTTTTGCATAAGCTAAATGCACAATCTCAGGCCGCCTCAACCTCCGTTTTGCCTTCTTTGACTGCATAAACCACCATAATTTCAGTTAACCACAACACAAATGGTTTGGTGTAAGATAAGTTATCAACCATTGATAGAAACAGATAAGTGTCAATTGAGATAAAAAAATCTTCCGAAAAGAAATTGCATTTCAGTCACTACAATCGCAGAAAAGTACAAACTGTTATAAAGTGAGATCAGCAACAAATTCCTCGGATTATTCTACGTGATTCTCTTCAATCCGTTGCAGAAGCATCTTTCAAGTTCATATAACTTGAGTTAACTTGAGAAGCTGGTCCCTAATACAGGTTCAATCAGATATTGGAAATTGTTCCCAATACGGGTTCATGTAACTTGAGTTAATTGTTATTTCAAACTAAATATCCATACGAACCTAACGTACTATTACATTATACTTTTTGATCTGTGAAACAATCCGAAATCAAAATAGCTGAACTTTTGGGTTAGATAAAATTGGATTGGGTTTAATCAGATATTGGAACATGTTTTTTTTGCCCACTCCTTAATGTAGGGTAACCTCTAGTGATTCCCTAATCACATCTTAATTACAATGGGCAAAGAAAGCAGCTACACCTTACCAACTTTTTGTGGCCATAAGAGTATGAGGCTATGAGCTCCAACCCTCTAAAATGTCAAATTTTCACCTGATATGACCAAGCTACCAAGCTGTGAAATTCGAACAAGTTTTCCTTGTAGTCAAAATGTTTTTGAAGCCAAGAAATTTATAACTTAGGAGAGCAAGAAGGTCAGGACAAGCCATGAGTTTTTTTTTTTTTTAAAGTTGGCACCGGGTATCAGGGTAAATCGAGAAGTGCTCATAGCGGACCATCAACCTAACGTTTTTAGGTCAACCACCCATTAAGGGAAAGACCAAAAGTCTTCTTGTTACGAGGCACATCTACAATTGGTGATCACGTAAACAGCTTTCCCCATCCTAACGAGAAATCCTCTCAACACACCAGTATGTTTTGGATACTAAGACCATGGGAAAAAATTAGATAGATTCAATTATCTATGGGGAGCCACCCTTCTTTCTTTATTGAAGAATTCAAAGTCAACCTTACATCCACTGGAAAATTTCAAATTGATTGAACCATGGACAATTTTCTAATTTGGTGATGTACCATGAAAGTAGGCTTTGCAAAAATCCAACAAGAATTTCACCTTGTAGATTTCATTATATTTCTAGCATCATTGTTCCTATTTATCAATGACATATTAGTCCCTCGAAAAGGTAAGTCTTGTTAGCTTGTTAAAAGGCCACACACATCCACGTCTTTGGCAACTACTTCAACTCGTTAGCGTATTGATTCTAATGCATTCTTCCGTAGGCACTCCCACAGTAGTATAATTGAATTCGAAATCACTCCATTTAGTACAAACAATTGCTTCATAAAGGTGGGTAAAAATCTAGTTGCAACAGTTGCCTCAACAACCCTTAGAAAGGCACATTTTGAGGCCCTCCAATAAGAGAATTCTGTTTTGTTCCATTTTGCTTAAGACCACCTACACTGAATTCCTATGATTTCCATGCTCTGTAAATCCCCTAGACAATGCTAAACTGGTATGGTCAAATAACTAATGATAATGAAGCCCACAGACTAAGGCTTGATTCTGAGCAGACAAAAAAAAAAGATCTTTAGAGATGTACAATTCATTTCAGAAAATATTCAAATTAACAAATCCAATTTGACCAAAATGTTTAAAATTAGATGGGATAAACCTTTACATGTAATTCTTAATGAATTGTTTAGCTTTTTGGTCACAATATGTCAAGTATCTGTCTTTCAAGAAATCTACAACATTACTAGCAATTCAATCACGGCAGCGGATGAGGTCACTTGATTGAAATCAAACCAGAAGTTGAGGTTAATTTAAATGGTGCAGCAGCTCTGAAATCAATATTTCTCAAATTTCGTTCCACTCCGCCCTTTAGTATTAATTTCCACCATTCTCATTTAATTAATTTAGTTTTTCTTCACAATTTTCCAACACAAATACCTAAAACCTATTATTCCATTATGATTATCAATATAGCATATAGAGTATGATACCTTCAAGTGTGCATTGTGTCGCTTTCCAGCTCTCCATCGCCTTATTTGCCCATCATTCATTGTCCTAAATCTGAACTTAAAGGATCTGGCAAACAAAATCATGTAAAAGAGTGTCAGAGAAAACATTAAAACTCAATCCAAAAAGAAGTATAAAACAAACTTACGAGTAAGACTTGAGTTTATATTTCTTGACTTTCGACGTAACCGGCGTCAGCGGTGCCCTCGATCTCTCTTTTGCCGCATACAGACGTGCTTGACCCACCTGAGAAACCATCGTATTAGAAGCGGACAGACAAAACAACACAAAAAAATCAACTATTTAAGAGATGAATCGAATTTCAGTGAGAAAATAAATCGAACCAAAGGCTACAGAGTTGATGTAAAATCGCACCGCAAGGAGAGGAGAGATAGGGTAAAACCCTAAACCTGGCAGCTGGTTGCGACGACTACGAGCAGAGACGGGCTTAGGTACGGAGAGATTTAGGGAAATCGCCATCGAGGCGAGGCATCGCGAAGGTAAATCGAGACGCAAGGGACGACAAGAGGAGATCAAATCTCGACCTAGCTTGGCGAGGCATCGCGCCTGCATTGTTCTTCTCTTTGCTGCCCGCAAGGGAGGAGGAAGTACAGGCGAGATCAAAAGTGTGGTGGAAATTGAAAGGATTTGCCAAATGATTAGGGTTCTTAATTCGAGTCCGGTTCAGTGAAGTTGGGTTCATAGTTGGATCGCCGGATCGGAAGCACAGACTAAAAATTTAATTTAATATTTGGTAGGTGGGTTGAGACTAAATATCAATATAATAAATAAATGTAATTTATTATATGTATATATCGAATAATTTCAAAATATAATTTATACACAATAGTCGATCTCTAAAATATTCTAATTGTGATCCTATTTTGAGTGTTTCTTCACTGTACCACATCTTGTAGGGGGCTAAATGGAATATAATTTTGCCCGGATATATAAGTTTGTGAGGTTAGACCTCAATACATCCTTTAACCATACACAATCCAAATTCGCATCAGTGATGACCTATCTAATTTTATATATCGAGAAGTAAATTTTGACTGTTTTATATGCCAATAACCATGAGATGTTACCAAAATCTAAATTTTGCCCTTTTTATATGTAGTGAACTTCACTTGAGTTTTTTTTCTTCTCTCTTAGAGTAAGATTAATCTAAATGACATTACATCGTAATATATTTATATCTACTGACCATTGCTATATTATGTAGTTGGTGCTACTATTTTTGTTATCAGTGTTACGGCTATAACTAATGGTAAACATATACCTGGCCTCATTGATCTTCCTTCCACTGTAAAATTATACGGGCTGAATGGTAAGATTGAGTAATTCAAAAGCAAAGGGAGGAAGCAATCAATGACATGCGCACCGCACAAAAGAAAGTTGTTGGCATGAACCACTTTTATTCTTTTGTTGCTTTGGCAAACAGATTCAAACTAATCAGTAACCACCATGTTGCTTATATGCCTCATGAAAATGACTTGGAAATGGCTCCCCTGCTCTTGTCAGTCTAAGAATATAAAATAGTATAATTTGGAATAAATTTTTTTATTTGTTAGTAAAATTATAGGGATTAATAAATGATCCAAATCAAAATTTATTGACTTGACTTGTTGGTTGTTGAATTCCATCAATCCGTAGCGACCTCCTGTGCTTCTCAACTGCTCGATGGCTCTTTTCCTTCCACTTGACGGACGAGATTAAAAGATTTCATCACCCACCCACTGCTAGCCGGTGAGTGTGATTGCATATATCTGTGTCTGCGTCCCACCCTTCGGAGCGTTGGATACACTGCGCCGCTTGTCGATTCGTGTGTGTTTTGATCCGACGGTTAACGTTTTCCATATCGTGTAAGATAGTATTTCGAAAGGCAGCTAAATAAATATCGAGTAGAAGCGCTCAAAAGCTCTTCATCCCTTGCGCTCGCGTCTTCACTCTCGGTCGTGATACGGCAATGGCGAGAGATGATTCCATGGAGAGAGGTGAAGGGAGTCCTCTGATCCCGCTGGTAATTACTTCCTTCTTTCGGGTCCCTGCATTTTTCAATCCTTTGCTTGATTCTACTTTATGGATAAGGAAATTGCTAAATTTGTTGGAGTGGAAGTGTCAAGGTATTCTGTTTCATTTTTATCTCTAGATCTCAGGAATTTGTGCTTGATGCATTGTGAACTGGAAGTTTAGAATTGAGTGATTTGGGGGACCCTAAAATGTTATGTAGCCAGTGAATCAGGTATATTGAAATGAGAATCCCCGAATCCCTCTACCTGGTAAGCTCCTGGATGAGGTGTAGTGACTTAAAATGCAAGCAATTCTCTTTGATGAGATTGAGGATTGGATTTTTGATCTGATAAGGCTTCCTGCAAAATCGATGTCTTTGTAATATCTTGACAGTTAAAGTTTTTGTTTTTTGTTTTAAAATAGATCTACTTGGATCCAGAGAAGTAGGACATCAATAGCCTATGATGTAACTTGGTCCTCAAGAAAGCAAATTTCTTGCTGTGCTGCGATAATGTAAAAGATAGTTTCTAGCTATAGCCACTTTTGTGACTCTTATAAGGAATCTTGCAGGCGATGTTTATTCTTTCCTTTTTATCTTGTCCTCTACAAAGAAATTAAATTTAGTTAAAAAAATTGATTGCTTCTGGAAACATTGACATCCCCTAGTTTGATAACTCATGAAGTTGATATTTTATATTTCTAGATCTGCTCCTTTTCCCTCCCCGGAGAGTCAGCCTTATGATTAAATCAGTCAGTTTGATTTTGTGTTTGTTGTTTTTGTGCTTTGCATTCTTTGTCTGGAACAAAGCTTTTGGGTCTTGAAAAGCCAAAGGTTTTCATTTTGCACCTTTCCCCAGCTTTAAGCATAATGTTTCAGTAATCTTGCAGTGAACCAGATGCTTTACTAATTTAACTACTACTTTCAGAGTTTGGAGGATGAATCTAACCACTATGGCCCTCACTCACATCATAAGCCTAGCAACTCAAAAGCATCAGCTATTATCTTGGGTAAGGTTTCAGGTTGAATTATTATCTTCAACTTTCTTACAAATCATTATTTCTTGATTTTCCATTTCCCATGATAACTTTCAATTTCACAAAATTCTTGTCATTCTAGATGCATGTGATCAATTAGCCTTATCAACTAAATTTTTGTTAGATGTATATATCAAAGCTATAGATATATATTCATAGAGAGCTACATTTTTTTTATTATGCATATGTCATCATGCAGGATTTGAGTACTTGGATAGTGTTGCCTTTAATGGTATTGGAGCAAACTTGATTGTTTACCTTCATACTGTTCTCCATGGAAACAATGCTGCAACTGCAGCAAATGTAGCTACTTGGAGTGGGACATGTTTCTTAACACCATTGTTTGGAGCTATTGTGGCTGATACCTACTGGGGAAATTACAAAACAATATTGGTCTCCCTTATAGTATATCTCATAGTAAGATTTAAGCCCTATATCTATGTTCCTGAGGGATTGTCTCTTTCAGATTTAAGCCCTATATCTATGCCAATTACTAATACACCTTTCTTGTTGAGTAGGGAATGATCACCGTCACTTCCTCCGCCTTTTCTACAACATCAAAGTCCTTTGATTGCGAGGGAGTCTCATGTCATTCATCTAGCACCTTTCTATTTTGTGGATTGTATCTTGTTGCAATTGGGAGTGGAGGAGTCAAGGCAGCTCTACTCCCTTTTGGTGCAGAGCAATTTGACGACGAGATTCCCTTAGAAAGAGAAAGAAAGGGCGCCTTCTTTGGTTGGTTTTATCTTTGCATCACCCTAGGAGCACTTACCTCAGGAACCTTTATTGTATGGATACAGGAGAATATAGATTGGGGGCTTGGCTATTGCATTGCCACAATCTGCATGTCTGCAGCTTTAGCAGCATTTGTGTTGGGCACACCAAATTTTCGGCGACGATTGCCAACTGGAAGCCCCTTGGAGAGCATTGTTCAGGTACTGGTTGCCTCCTACAAAAAGTGGAATGCAGAACTTCCCAGGGATAGCAGTCTCTTGTATGAGATCAATAAGATCACATCTGGTGGGCAACAGAAATTGCCACATACAAATGAGTTCAGGTATTTTCCTATAGTTATCTTGTTGCTTGTGTAAAAGAATTGAATTAGATAGTTCCCATCACACATTCTTTATAAAATAGCTTTAGAAAAAACATAGATCATATTTTTTTATATAAAAAATACAACTTTTGACCAAGTTAAAACAACAAAAAACATCATATTAACAACTACCTTAAGAAATATATTGAACAGTTTGTTCTTTTGATTTGTATGCTCTTGTTCTCATCTGAATTGCTCTATGGTGAACTCTTCTTTTTCAAAAATGACAACAATATAGTTGGATATCTATCTTGTTTGTTGTTACTATTAGTTATTAGGACAACAAAAGCAGATTACTGATAAAATCTCTTTGGAAATGAATTGGATGAATATGTTCCAGTTGAATTCTTGAAACAAAGTGATGACACTAATAATGGCTTTTACTTCTGCTCTTCATTGGCAAAAGGGAAAAAACTCTGACTAATGTTTTAGGTGAATATGATTTTTTCTGTTGTATGTCTTGTATTTACAAAATTATTGTTACTACCCAAAGTTCTTGCATCCCTGGGGGATAAACCATCAATATATACCTCCACCTACTTAACCAACATATACCTGATTTAGACAGTCCACTAGCTTTACTTGTGCGGGCTTTATATATAAAAGATGTAGCATCTGTTTTTTTAAAAAAATTATTTCTGCTAACCAAATGAGGCTAGAATAACCAATAACTTTTTCCTTCAAAAGCTCTAATTCTCTCCACAGAATTACTCTAATAAAGCTTGAAAGTGACTGACTGGCAACTTTGGATCAAACTGAGCAACTTAATATTTTGTTTGTAGAATTTGGAGGGTAAATGTTCTATTGCATATGTTATAAAGGGATAAATATATGTATACATAGGACTCATTCTAGGAAACCTAAACCAAGAGTATCAATGTGGAAATAAACCTATGACAAATAACAACCCTATTAACTCTAATATCTTAACTCTATTCAACATCCATTTCTTTCCATTCATTTGATTCTTCCTTGGAATTAAGGAAAGATTAAAATCATTCCAATTTGCATCATGTGCTCAGGTTCTTAGATAAAGCAGCTACAATGTCCGCCCTAGATTTAAAAGATGGTTCTCCTCAGAGCTCATGGAGTTTGTGCACTGTCACTCAAGTAGAAGAATTGAAGATGTTCCTGCGACTCATACCAATATGGGCTAACAGCATTGTCTACGCAGCTGTATTTGCTCAAATGTTTACCACTTTCATTCAGCAAGGTAGCACAATGAACCCCAAAATCGGGTCATTCTCGATCCCACCTGCATCCCTGTGCTCCTTCGAGATCATAAGTGTCATGGGTTGGGTTTTCATCTACAACAATTTCATAGCTCCAGCTTCGAAGAAGTACTTAGGAAACGGAACTGGACTTTCCCAGCTGCAGCGCATGGGAATTGGCCGTTTCCTACTGGTCCTGGCTATGTTAACAGCTGCTTGCAACGAGAGCAGGAGATTAGCGAGTTCCAGAGCTGGTGAAACCTTGAGCATCCTGTGGCAACTCCCACAGTTCTTCGTCCTGGCAAGCTCAGAAGTCTTCAATAACATCACACAACTAGAGTTCTTCTTCGCTCAGGCACCCGACAGGATGAAGAGCATCTGTACAGCAATGGTTCTGTTCTCAATGTCTCTAGGCAATTACTTGAATTCCTTCATCATCACAGTTATCGCCAAGGTAACGTCGGGTGAGGGAGAGCCGGGCTGGATCCCGGATGATCTAAACAAAGGCCATCTGGATTACTATTTCTTGACATTGGCTGGCATATCGGTAGTGAACTTTTTTGTGTATCAATCTTTGGCAGGGAGCTATACTTTGAAGAAAGTCATTTCAGAGAGTTAAAAGAGTGGTTGTAACGATGTTGTGTGCAAACAATTATGCTTGTTTCAGATGTTTTTTCAAAAAAGTTTTTCATTGTTAAGCTTTGCCTTACAAATGGCTGGTGAGCAGGCCTTTTGGACGGATTTAAAGGGAAGGTCATTGTTCCTGTCTGAGATAGTTGGTGTGCTGGTGAATTGGCTAGGATTCTGACCGTAGGAGAACTCTCGACAAGAGGAGTGTGAAAATGTGAACTTTCCTATACCGGAAGAGTAAAGAGAGAAGAAAATATCAATAGACAGCCAAAGGCAAGACAAAATTTATAAAAACTCCATCGGCCGAAACAGATGAGTAAATTAGCCGTGAAGGGGCGCGATGGCGGCCATCCCTTGGCTCCCCGCCGCTGCGCTGCTCCCTCTGACCTCCATCCGGCCTCCCAAATCCCGCCGCCGTTGCCGCCTCCTCCGATCCTCGTTATTTTCTTCAGCTTCTTCGTGTGGGATCCCAGTGGCCTGTTCGCGGCCCGAATCGTCTCTAGAGGACGTGTACAATGTGCGGGTGGAGCGAGCGTTGTCGCCGGAGAGGATAGCGGAGCTAGGCGTCGACAGATGGGCGGTATGGAAGTCCGGCGGGCGGTTCCGCCTCCCCTGGGAATGGAACGTTGACCAGCAGGTGTACGTCGTGAGCGGCGAAGTCCAGGTGGTTCCCGAGGGCGCCAAGACAACCGAGCGATACATGAAATTTGTCGCCGGCGACCTTGTTCGTTACCCCAAGTGGTTTGGGGCCGACCTTCTCTTCGACGGCCCCTACGAGGAGCCTTACCGCTTCCTCTTCCCCGGCGACTATTGAACTCAACCCTAGATTTTTTTGAGGCAACTTTTGGAAATGGAGAACTTGAAGGGTGTGTTTGAAAAATAAAAAAATCTTCTACCAGCTTTAATAATTGATGTTAGTTAAACTCGTCTTGTGGCACATTTTTACTTCTTCTTTATTTTTATTGTAGCGTCTAATAATAATAATAATAATAATAATAATAATAATAATAATAATAATATAATTTTAAATTGTTCATAATATCCATTTGTAAGATTAAATAAAACTAAATCAAATATAAGGCAATAAACGGCCGAATTCTCATAGCAAATTTGATAAGGAAGCCAACAGCGGTCGAAATTTCAAATTCGAGGCCAGGCTGGTCAAAACCCTAATCGCGATTATCGAAGAGAATAGGAAAACACCAGATGCTGAGTCTGCTATTATCGAAAAGGAAGGGATGGATGCGGCTACAAAAGAAGTTGGTGAAGCTGCTGAAATGGCTCCAAAAGCGGAGGAATTTGATGATGCGAAAGAGTTGGGGAAGTGGGGCGCAACATCACGAAGGTAAATGAGACTCTATTAATTCTTGTTTCTGCACGATTCCATTTTGTTTTTGAAGAGTGATGAAGAAGAGGAACAGATGGATATGCATACAGAAGTTGATGAAGCTGATGAAATAGCTCCATAAGCTGAAGGATTTGCTGATGAGGAGTTAGGAAGTGAAGTCCAACATCATGAAGGTAAACGAGGACTGTATGAATCCTTTATCTTCACGTTTCCATTTTTGTTAGCCACTGAATCGTGTTAATCTATGTGCGTTTTAGGTGTTAAAATCAAAGATAACTTTAATGGAAATGAAGATGAAGTCTGCATTGATGGAGATCGAATTGTGGAGAGTGAAGCAAATGATGCTAATGAAGATGAGGTCATGATCCAACAAACTGAAGTATCCATTGGAGAACTAGTGCCCGAGACCGATTGGGAATTCAAAGCGTCACCTGTCCAAGGGATCATAATTGCTTTAGATAACCTAGTCATAACCAAAGATGAAATAGCTGAACATACCAAAGAAGAAAAGGATGATGAAATCAAATGTGCTACAGATGAAAGGGCAAGTCTGAAGAGATTGACCCTGACGATGAGATTCCTGGTGTAGCAGTAAGTTCCATCATCCAGAATCAGGTTCCTTCAATTCCTGATTGTGGCAATGAGGTAAAAGCAATCGCTTCCGATTCACAAGGTGAGGTTTCTGCTATTCATGCCGTCTCGCAACTAAGAGATGCGGGAAGAGGTAAAAGAATCTGATGAAATCTTAGCTAAAGATGCAGGATCCCCTGCTAAACCGACAGGTGAAGCCATTGAAACAATTGAACACGTCTCTGTCAAAAAAAAATGAACACACAAGTGGTAAATGATAATAAGGAGCAAACTGTGCTAGAAAACTTGAGCCTCAGAAAGCTGAAGGTGTACAAGGAGAAGATAATAAGCAATGTCAGCGAGGTATTGCTAGAATCCGATTGTTTTTTGTTGTATGCTTATAATTTCAGCCGAGGTTAATCATAAGAAGAACCCTCATGTTTTTGTTGATCAGGCGGAGACAAAGAGACGAAGGCCAAGCTGTTGACGATGATAGGAGAGCTGAGACAAGTTCAAGAACAACGTTTTTGTCTTTTATCTTTTTATTTTGCCAAGAAACCTTCGGCACTTAGATTATTTTATCATTTCGAAGTGCAATTTTTGTGTGCTTCTTTTCTTGTCTTGGTTGAAAGAAGTGGTAAATGATGAAGCACTCAATCGCTGTTATTGAGAAATGATATGGTGTAGTTGTTCTCCGCCTTGGTTACTAGAGGGCTGTTCAAAACAATATCAACTTCCTACAATATATATGAGATGATAAAGCATGTTTTTCCAGCACAAGGATCAAATGCATTGAATGCCAAAACAAGCCAGACATATTTCGTTTTTCAGTTGTTTTTCTGTCCTATTTTTCGTTTATTATTTCTGATGCTGAAGTCAGTTCTATAGATACTGCGCCTGGATTCTTTCTCTGTTCTCCTCCCACCAAAGCTTCGCATTAACCTCCGCAAATCTTTCCCGACTGCACAAACAACGTGTTAGAATTGGCTGCTGTTATGGTAATCTTCTGTTTTATGGATCCATTTTCATTACCTGAATCGAACCCGCCGGAGGTCCCGAGTGCCGTCCGCGAGCTCGCGGATGGTAATGAACACGCCTGGTTCGTCTTCCTCCACCCACTCTGTTATCTCCAGATCACTGGCGTTGCTGATGGAAATGGAGGCTTCGTCCCTGGACGAGGTGGTGGTCCTTGACGCGTCCACCGACGAGGTCTCTGCCCTGACACCGGAAACTCCCGCGCCGTAGTGGAGGTGGTGCGGGAAAAATTGCTCGGATGGATCCGGCACGAACGGACAAACTCCTTTCCCGGTGGACGTCAAAGGCGGCCTGTTTGTGTGTCTGGTGGCGCTGCGGTAATCTTTGCCGGCTGAGCTTTCCCGTATCGAGCCCACCCTCGAGTAGAATGATTCTCTCTGAAATATTCAGCAATTCGATTTGGAATGCAATTAAGATTCAGTAAGGAAACAAGGGATTGTTCAAACCTCGCTGCCGTCGTCGGATCTTGGTGGTGGAGACAGAGCTTGGCGGTTGAATCTTTGGACGTTGTAGAGCTCCATGATCCTGTCGTAGTTTTCTCCCCACCACCTCTGTGCTTGCCACTTGTTGAACATTTCCCGGCTACACAACAATTCGCCATTGCTTCAGAGTTGAGAACGCAATCCAATGATCAAAAGTTATAGTGAGGTTATGGAACCCCCGAACCTGAATCGTATGCGCCTGAGATCATTGCCGGCGCCGCCAGGCAGCGACACGAAGGTTATGTGCACTCCCGGTTCGACCTGCGCCACCCACTCCTTGGGCCGCCCCTCGTCCTCCAGCACCACGTTCTCCAGCGCCGCCGCGACTGCATCGGCACCGCCGCTGCCGGTCCACCTTGCGCTGCTCCTCGCCTCCTCATAATTCACGTCCCACGCTTTCGCATTAGCTGGCAGCAGGGGACGGCGGTGGTGGCTCCGCGCGACAGCAATCATCTCGCCGTCATCGAAGTAGTGGTGCGGGTGGAAGCTCTTGCTCCGGAACGACGAGCTCCCTCCTCCGCCTTTGCACTGGCGAGAAGAGCCAGAAACCTTCAACACCATGTCCTTTATCTGTAGATGAAGATCAAACTCACGATTCAGTATGATCAAGCTATGAACATTGCTGTTACAGCGGAGGTCCACAGCAGAGTGCCCCTGTTGCTCGACTTTATTCCTACTCCCTTGTTACCGCCAAGGGATCTCTTTCCACAGAGAACTCTCCTTTTTTAAAAGACCCGATCGAGGCCTCCGCCATTAAAAAGAGAAGTAAATCACTCATTTTGGACCCATCTCTCTCTGTTTCTGTCTCTTTCTCTTTCTCTTTCTCTGGAGCTGTGGCATGGAGAGAAAGTGAGATGGGACCTTGCCTTCGTCCTCTACCTTGACCAAGCTTTATCCAATTTGGAACTGACCTCGCAGTCCACAACCTTGCCATGCTTGCACTGTTCTGCTTTGACAGCCTTGGTTCATCGATCGCATGGTCATTGTCACTTTTGCAGCACTTCTGTTCACCCTCTCTCACTATCTCACACACGCTTGTGGCTTTTCATTTGGTTTTAAAACTGAAATTTAGTGTACGAAGAAAGGAACTGGAGGTGACCTGAGAGGTGAGGCTTTTGCTGGCCTCTTTGTTGCCGGCTGAGTTGGTCACCGCATCCTCTCCGCCGTCGTCCAGGCCGTGCTTGGAGCAAGCGATGCACGCCAACATCTCGTCGTCGCCTAGCTTCTCGATCACCTGCAAACTAAACTTCGGTCACAAAGGAGGGAGAGTCGATCTTACCACTGCATGTCAAAGCCCACGCGAACCCAGTTAATGGCGACGCAGTGCACGCACCGCTCGGGCTTTGCCAGCATTTAATGATCACTCGGAGAAGACGACGACGACAAAGGAGAAGCTTGTGATAGGAACAGTTTAAAACAGGGGAGGCAGGATTAATGATGCACGCACGCGTTGTCCAAAGAGATGCTAAGTAGACTGGAGGAAGCAAGCTGCACACCTCACAGAGCAGAGCCAGGCTTTTACTCCGCTGTCCTCTCTCTCTCCCTCCCTCCCCTCTCTCTCTCTCTCTCATTGCTCACATAGTCACACGCCATGGATGGAAGATTAAGCTTGATCAGAAGAAGAAGGATGGCAGACAACAAGACAACAAGGCGACAACAAGGCGGCGCAATTAAGATCCGTCACTTGTTTGGTCGGCATCAGAAGAAGCCAAAAAGGATTGCGGAAAAAAACAGAGTAGCCGAAATCGAAACCGGAAAATCTCACCTAAATCTCGATTCGTTCTCTGCTGAATGAAGCGCCTGAAGTAGTTACTCTTGAAGAAGAGGAAGGTGATGGATTAGGAGTAAATGCGCCGGCGGCGTGTGTGCTGATGGAAATGGAGCTGTTGGCCATGTCTGCGTATTTTAAGGCATGCAACTTTATCTTTTTCCGTCGTCCAACGTTTACCCGCACATTTCACTTTCTACTCCTCATAACTTTGAAAACTGTAATTCTACCCCTTAAAGTCTTCAGAGCATAAAAAAATATTAATATAATAAAAAATTTACTTACACTTTAATCGAGTAGGATTCTTTTTAAACTTTGATACTGCTCTTCCTGCTTTTACAAATTACAATCAACAATTGCGATAAATCAAATCCAGAACTAATTGAAATTTCGAAAATATTAAACTTTTCTTGTTTGAAGAAAAAAGAGACAGCGAAGAAAATAAAGAAGAAAAGTGAAAGGAAGAAAAAGTAATTAAAGAGAGGTGAGGCAAATGGGAGTTGCAGTAAACAAAGTTAAGAGGCACATCGCATTAGAAAAGGCAGGCTTTGTTCTTCATTGGCGATGCTGTAAAGATACAGGCTTTCGTTAAAGCACTTCTTCATCTTCTTCCATTCTTTCTTCTTATTCTTATTCTTATTCTTCGTTCTTCCATTCCAAGAAAGGAATAGCTAATTGCCCCCCACAAAACTTTCACTTTTGTTCTTTTTTTTTTTAAAACTCGTCAAGTAAAGTACCATTGGTCGGGTTAATTATGGTAGAAGAATGGGCATTGATAAATTTGAAATGTAATTTATGTAAAAAAGTTTATTTTTTTATTCTCTATCCCTGTATTTGAGGATATCGTTGCAGTTTTGTCTTTAATTTTTCTTAGATTAAAGAAATTAAAATAACGAGAGCAATCTTCCGCCACGCGTCGCTACTTTCGCCGTCCGTTTCCCTTCCTGAGTCCTCACTCACCCCGCCGGTTCCGCTCCCTCCTCGCCTCGCTGAGGCTCACGCGGCGCGTGCCGCTTCAGTTCTCCCGCGGCGCGGCTGCGAATCCATCTGTATATACACCGCCGTGATCCGATCAAGTGATCTTGCCGCTCCGGTGCTCCGCCTTCGTCCGTCGCCTGGCTATGGAGGCTTCTACCTCTTCCCCCCTCGCTCTTCGCAACCAGTCCTAGCGAGAGCCCGTGGCTCCGCTCCCATTCCACTACGTCGACGTCTAATAACCCTAAACCATTGCCTTCCGGCATCCACAATCTCCCGCCCGCGATCGTCGCCGCTCTCCGTCACATCGGCTGATTCGATCCGCCCGGGCGACAAGGTAATGGATTGTTTGAAGAAAAAACGGAGAATGATTGAGCCTTGGTCATCGGATTTTCTTTTCTTTTCCTCCAGGAATGGGACTTGTTGACCTCCAAGTTCGCAGGAGCTGCGAACATCCCCTTGCTTCTCCTCCAACTCCCCCAGATCGTCCTTGATGCAGGCAATCTTCTCTCAGGCAACAAATGCTGCCCTTTTTTCCGTTCCTTGGCTGGTAGGCGCTCTGTCTCTTGGAGAAAAACGATTTGTTTTGCTTGAACTACTACCATAGAGATTGGAACTGATGGTTGTAGGGTATGCATCGAATCATTGAATGCTAGCACAGTAATTTGTTGATTGATAATCCTCATTCCTATGCATCTAAGCATTGAATGCTAGCACATGTTATGCGGTCTACTTTTTTCCATCTTTCCCTGACAGCATCCTTCCCGGAGTCATCTCCTTCATTCTGGCTGTACAACTGCCACTTTGGTAAGCTATGCTCCTTAATGATTTTTTTTTTCTGAACATGTTGATGCTCCGGAGATAGCCTTCCCATTAAAATTTGAGTTTCATGATTTACGCTTAACCGATGGGAAAATGAATTTGCTAAGCGACCAAAATACAGAAGTTATCCACTTTCATAATTGAATTTGGGCAGAAAATAATTTATCTTCTAATTAACTAGAGATGGAATGTGAAAAGTATCAAGTAGTTTCTTTTTTCCTGATTAAGGGAAATTTGGAGGTCAAGTGAGAATCTCTGACTAAAAGATATTAACTGGGGAGAAGTAGACAAGAAAATGTTGGATGAAGTTGGTTTAGGTAGAGTATTTTGTTCAATGTTCAATGGCAGGGTATAACTATGTAGCTGATGCCAAATAGATAGGACTATCTTTGTAATTGGACTACCTTTTAGGCTTTTGGCCAATGAGGATTTTCAAATCAATATTGACATCTAATCTAGAATAAAAATTTTCCCTACATGATTTACTTTCTGAACGATATCAAAATAATCACAATATCAATCTGGTTTTCTTTAGTTGAAAATTTAAATGGGAGTTTTTTAGTATCAATTCACTAGCCTAGGTGAAAAAACTAACCTATTAACTTACAAGGCACCACCATTGATCCAAAATGCTTAAGCCTAGGTTCTTTGTGTTCCACTCATCTAAGCTTATAAACTCATTATCAATCCATAATTCTCCATATGAGTCTAATCTAGGATATCATAGTCTCCCCACTGAAGGCTTAACTTAACGTTCTCATTAAGACCAAAGTTCTAAGTTCTAACTCATAACCTATGACCAACATGTGGAGGAGTAATGGTGGACCGGGATTACATAGGCAACCTTTTTTAATATTCCAACATCTGTAAAATTCAGTGTTCTAAATTCGGGCTAGGCAGTCACCAACCGTACCGAAACAGTGACAGGCAGCCCAACCATCCATATAAATTTAAGCTCTAATTAAACCCTTTTTAAATCTTCTTCTGCCTCTTCGTCTACCTCTCATCTCATAACTCCGGATTCTTCTTTGATCGCTTCTTCCTCTTCAATCATTTGAGGTAATATTTGTTAATTTCTTTCTATCAGTGTTTTAAATGGCGGTCAAGGCGGCCGCCTAGGCGGGAAGCGGGCATCAACCGCACCGCCTCAGGCTGAGGCGGTGCTTTAGGCAGTAACTCACCTTCTTTCACCACCATGTGGCCCGGAGGCTTCGTTCGGAAGACAGGCTTGGAGGTGTCGTTCGGCCCACGGACTAGGAGGTGTCGCCCAGATGCGGCGACACGTATGAACTTATTGCGCAGTCCTAGCGATGCGTCGAACTTGTTGCCCGGCCAAAACAGGCTACTCGAGTAAGCCGTTAGTTAGAGTTTAATTCAATTACTTTAGGTTAATAATTTTAATCAATTCCTAGCTATGATTGTTTAGATAGATTTAATTAAAATCTAATAAAATTATCCCATTAATAGTGTGTGTGTGTGTGTATAATTATATTTTTTCTTTTTACATATTTAGATTACAATTTAAAATTTTACTTCCTATGTTTTATTAAAA
>JBBPFP011188466.1:0-11111 GCA_037974795.1 Kaempferia galanga
GTCACATTAGACAAATTTCACAGGAGACTGGCAATGAGGTTGTTTGCGGTGGGGGATATCACCCTGCCGTGTTGAGGAACTTCAGCCAGCGATTGAGCAGGTTGATAACTCTGTCCTGTCATTTGATAAAACAATGTTCTATCTTTCATGGAATTATTAGCAACCACATTGCTAAACTGCAGAGGCTTCAATGATGCTGTGAATGGTTTTGCTGACGACGGATGGTCATTGATGGGTAGTGATGCTGGATCTGAGGATGTCACTATTGCTATAAGGTCATCTCCAAACAAACTTCACGGGTCTCTTTTTAACTCTTCAGCGATGTTTTCTTCCCTTGGCTGTGGCATCCTATGTGCGAAAGCATCCATGTTATTGCAGGTAGTCTTCTTCCATATTCATGGGATCTATGTTACTTCTGACAGTTTCCTGCTTTCTGGCTTCAACCATCTAATCTTGTTGTTGCAAGTAAGATCTATCTCTTCTGTGATGTAGAATGTTCCACCTGCTTTATTGGTTTGTTTTCTGAGGGAGCACCGTTCCGAATGGGCTGACTTTGGCATTGATGCTTATGCTGCTGTATCTTTGAGGTGTACCCCATATTCTATTCCTGGTGTGAGGGCAGGTGGTGGCTTTTCAGGCAATCAGGTTATACTTCCTCTTGCTCGCACCATCGAGAAGGAAGAGGTAATCTACTTACTGGTCAAGGATCGATATTTGCAGTTCTATACGTACTAATTCGATTACGTGGATCATTTACATCATCCTTATGCTTTAGATGTTGGAGGTAGTCAGGCTTGTAGACCATGGGTTTACCCAAGATGCTGCTTTGTCTAGAAATGTCAACTTGCTCCAGGTCAGTCTCAGAAAAAAATTTGAACAGAATTTACATCATTCTGTTTTTCTACATGCAATTTTAAATTTTTCTTGTTCCATTTACTTGAAGGAATGAACTTGAAAATATTTCGACAAAGAGAGGTTATTTTTATGATTCCTGGCCTTTCTAAGATTCTGGTTTAGTTCTACAAATCAAATGCCAGAAAAAGAAGAATCAACAAATAATAAGCTGTTCCATGTTTCATGTATCATGTAATGGCATATTTTCTGTCTCTCACCAACTGCTATTGTTTCTTTTATTGGCAGCTTTGTAGTGGCATTGATGAGAATGCAGTCGGTGCACGCTCGCAGCTTGTTTTTGCACCATTCGATGAATCTTTCGCTGATGAAACGCCTCTTCTACCTTCTGGTTTCCGTATAATGCCGCTGGATCCCAAAACAGTATGGAATTCTGAATTTCTGTTATTTCATAAATTATTTATTGTAAAACTCTATGTTTATGGATCATTCATTTATCGAGAAGCTCTACCATAGTCGATAATTTTCTCCACTTTATTAGGTAATGATTACTTGTTCTGAACCTGATCAGTTAGTAGTTCCTATAGTTTTTAGTGTTCATTTCTGTATATAGTCAATTGTCTAGGAAGTGCCTAGTGAGAATGCTTGGTTGTTTGTGTTGTCTGGCTTCTTCTCAGTTGTGTAAATTTGTCACAGGAGTCTCCAAAAGCTACTCGAACCCTTGACTTGGCGTCCACGCTTGAGGTTGGTTCTGGAACCGCAGCGCGTGCTGAAAATGAAACTCCTGGCAGTGCATTGAATTTACGATCAGTTTTGACGATAGCATTTCAGTTCACATACGAAAATCATCTCCGGGATAATGTGGCTGAAATGGCACGACAGTATGTACGAAGCATAGTAGCCTCGGTGCAGAGGGTTGCTATGGCAATTGCACCTTCGCATCTCAGTTCTAATGTCGGGGTGAAGCATTCCCTTGTTTCACCTGAGGCTCGGACACTGTCAGAATGGATTTTCCGGAGTTACAGGTACTTCATCTTTTTTCTGCTTCCTAGGTTCCTCCTGAATGTTTTTCTATTTTTGTCCATCTGAATGAACCTGCTATGGTTTTTAAACCTTGTACCTTCTTGCCTGTATCGGGGTTCTGCTTTTATATTCATGACATCGAACGATAAAATAGAATAAAATTCCAGGTTTTACACTGGAATAGAGCTCTTCCCAGCAGACCCACAAACTAAGGAATCGTGTCTGAAGAACATATGGAACCATTCAGATGCAATCATGTGCTGTGCCTTGAAGGCAAGTTTCCATCTAGTACTTCGATTTCTGATTTGCCAGACTTGTTTCCATCTTCCCTTGACTCGCCGAGATGTCTCAACTCCTGCATAGGTTCCACCCGTCTTCAACTTTGCCAACCAAGCCGGCCTCGACATGCTAGAAACTACACTTATAGCTCTGCAGGACATATCACTGGACAGAGTTCTCGACGACAACAGCAGGAAGGTGCTTTATACCGAATTCCCCAAGATCATGCAACAGGTGAGGCGATTTTCGAGCTCTGTTAGAAATTTCTTACTTCATCGCCAATGCTGTAAGAGCTTACCTCAAACCCTCCTGCTACTTCAGGGCTTTGCTTACCTTCCTGCTGGCATTGGCTCTTCGAGCATGGGGAGGCCGATATCGTACGAGCAAGTCGTAGCTTGGAAGGTCTTGAACGATGCCGACTCGCCCTACTGCCTGGCTTTCATGTTCGTGAATTGGTCTTTTGTTTGAGATATGTGATAATATTCGGGTACTTTGAATTGTCGACCGATAGCAAAGGCGCATTAGTTTTTGATTCATGCAATGATTCTGTAATTTAAACGAGTAGATGATGATGTGTTGAACGCCTAAAGATGCTATCTTAAGTTAGATACGATGGGATTTGTTCAATGAAATTTTTGACCACGATAGATGCATCGGGTCAACGGTTGATAAACTTTTCGAAGTTGTTCACATGTCTAATTATTTTCTGCAACTAAATGGATAAGTATTGATGGGGCGTAGATTTTTCCCGTCAAGTTCTTTCCTAATCTCAAATTTTTTTTAGATTAGAAATCAATACATATGACAAGAGGTGATTTGCTTACCTCCTGCGCTTCCGCCAATCCATCCCTGAGTTAATACGGATAAGGTAAATCATGGGTGGGTACTAGTCATTAGTGCAAATGATTAAGGTATGGAGGAGGCATGCTCGGGCGTGCTGAGTTTCAACCTCTTGACATCATGTGACAACCTCTCATATCTTAACCATCACATCACCCCGAGGGGACGATTAGAAATTAGTACATCGGTGGCAAAAGGCGACTGCGCTCGTCCCCAGTGCCCCTGTCAACTCGTCCCAGGGTCAACACGGAGGAGGTAACTCACGGGTAGCTACTAGCACTTGGAATAATACTAGCACATAAGGGAGGTATTTATTTCGACTATGCTGAGATTTTAACTCTATATCTCATTGATGGTAACACTTCATGTGTTATCCCTTAGACCATCATGAGGGGACAATTAAAAATCAATACATTGGATCTTGATCTAATGGTTTTTTTAATTTGAGATCAGAAAGAATAAGATATTGTGAATTAGGAGATCTGGATTGCTGTAAATGTACCAGTTTGGTTAATTATATAAAAAATAATTTTATATATATATATATATATATATATATTAAAATTTAGTATTTATAGTATGTTAAAAATGGGAAATGATATAAATAGAGCTTAAAAAAAGGTATTTTAGAAGAAAACTCTGAAGCAAAATGAAAATATCCTTTTTTTTATTATTTAGGATATGCTTTTGGATAAAAAAATTTAAATTGTTTTCAGATAAATATTTTCAAAAAAAGGAAAAAAAAAGTAAACGAAGTCAAAGACTCAAATATCTATTTATTAATATATTCTTTTATGACTATAAATATTTGTCGATTTACTTATTAACTGGAAAGTTATTTTCAGAGTAGTATTCGTGCACGCTTCTTTCTGTTCTTCCCCTTTCTTGGTTGCAGAGGAAGGAGAACAGCACCTAGAGAGAATGGCGAATCTGCCCCCTAATCTCTCCCTTGGAGGCGCTTCATTCGTCGGAGGCCCAGCCCCGCCCTCCCCTTCCGCCGCCTCGTCCGGTCAGCCCCCCAAGGACCGCAAGATTGCGTCCGCGGAACAGCTCGTGTTGGACCTCTGTGATGCTGAGCTCAGGGAGAACGCCCTCCTTGATTTATCCAAGGTATTATTCCCTCCGACCACTCCCCCATACCTCCTCGTCGAAAGCCCGTTCCTTGGATTGGCAGATCATGGTTACTGAATGAAATATTGTTCAGGTTTTGTTGTGTAGGGAAAAATATGTCTTTTTTCGGGGAAGGAAGTTTTTTTTTTAGTGGTCTTTGTGTTAATTTGTACACCGCTTGTCTGAGTAAGATGCATAATCTGTAGAATGCTTATTATAGACATGGTCCAAGGAATGCTCGACGGTATCTTCCTACAGTTGCTTTGTCAGATTCTGGAACAGAGCATTTCTGGAAGTATATTCAACTACTAGAAAGGAAATGGCGAAGTCAGGGTGAAGCGGTCTAGGACAGTTTAATTCTTGGTATCGAGGTTTTGAAAAGCACGTGCATTTTGCATGTGGTTAATCGAGATCATATCATATAGCTAACATTCATGTAACTGAACACTTGAATACGAGTATTTTACAAGTTTCCGCATCAAAATATAGCTTGAAAGTGTTTTACAATCATAAGAACTATCCTTTGATGACAAGGAAAAGAATCATACAATCCCTCATCATATGAGAAGAGACTAGGACTAGTATTGCTTAGGATTTTTTAATTCAACTGAGCCAAAATTTCTGAGTTTTGGGTCAGTACATGTGGGAAGCATAAACCAATTTGTCTAGTATTCTGGGGGACATATGCTATATGCGGAGTCTCATGCTACATATGATTAAGTGGCCACTTAGGCCACCTTTTAATGCTTTTCTTGTAATTTAGGAATTTCCTGTAATACATTATCCTTTCTTAATGGACGGATTAGAAGTTTCCTTTTCTAATAACCTCCAAGTTTAAACATATGTTTTCGTGCCTGTCAATTTAATTGATCATACATTATTCCAACCAGTTTATTATTATGGCTAGTATATTCAATCATCATACTCTTTGAAATTTTCCTTTCAGAAAAGGGATATTTTTCAAGATTTGGCTCCTTTATTGTGGCATTCTTATGGCACTATTGCAATACTTCTTCAGGTATGTATTGACCTCATTTTTAGTATGTTGACATGCAAAATTTTATTTGTGTAAGTTTTTTTTTGGATGTTTAAAATAGATCGCCATATGTGTAATGTCAATTCAATCTAGTATTGATGTTTTCATATTACTATATTTTCTCTCATCCATTCACCAATTGCTAGTTGCATAGAGGTATGGGATTTACGATTGTTTCAGTGTCTAAAAGAGAACTAGTTTGTTAGATACTTCCATTGAATTTTGTCGTACTTGTAGTATTATATTATAATTGGAGATACGTTTTTGTTGATGTTTAAGTTTAAGCATTGAAGGGGAGCCTTGGCACAATGGTAAAGTTGTTGTTGTGTGATCTTGTGGTCATGGGTTCGACTCGCGGAAACAACCTTTTGCAATATAGGATAAGGCTGTATATAATAGACTTAATGTTGTTCGACCCTTCCCCGGGATCCAGCATTGGCAGGAGCTTCATGCACCGGACTACCCTTTTAAGTCTAAGCATTACTCTAACAGCTATAAATTTCTGTTCAGATAGTATGTTAATCTTTGTGGTATTGCCCTTTTTTCTAATTTGGTTGCTAGATATCACTTAAATTTGGTCTGTTATCGATGACAAGTTGTCAATATCTTCACAGGAGATAGTTTCAATATATCCTGCACTATCACCGCCAACATTGTCACCAGGAGCTTCAAATCGAGTTTGCAATGCCCTTGCTCTTCTCCAGGTTAGTTGTTCACCCATAACTACATCAATCCTTTGTTTGAAAATCTTTATGTCTTGTTCATACACTGATACAAGGAAACAAGAAGGGAAAGGAAGGGATAGGAAGAAAAATTCATGGGAACGTGATTAGAAAATCTTTCCCGAATTTCGGTTTCCTTGGAGGGAAGGAATGAAAGAGAGAGACTCAAATTTCAAAATTTTATTTGTTAAAATTATAATATACTCATATATATAAATCAAAATAGAGATGAGGAAAAAATAGCTTCAAATTTTTTTAGGTTTGATTTGAGTTCCATTTCAAGCAAACAATGACTTTTTTGCCAAATCCGCAAAAAGGAGGGAAGATTTCTTAGATTTTTCCTTCTTCTTGCAATTTCCGCCAAAGGAGAAGGGAAAGTGTCATCCGAATTTTATTTTATTTTTACTTTTGTTTATTCTACATTTCCTTCCCATGTTAAGAAACACAGAAAAATGGATTGGCATTATAACTTTTTTCCTAAACTTATTTTTCTACGTCAAAATCATAATTCTTTTTTTTTCAAATGTCAAAGTATGTCCTTTGGTCTGAGTTTTTTATTTTCTTGACGTGCTTGTGATGGTGCAACTAAATCCATGCTTGTTTGCATTGAGTAGTCTAGACACAAGGATTATCATCTTGTGCTTTCGCTAGTCTAATGCCCCTTTGGTCTTCTAGAAGAGACTGGGATGGATGAAATTGTAATGAAAATACATGAAGAACTAATTGGTTGTTTATTTCTCAGTTAACATACCAGCTTTAGTATTCACTCCAGATCATACACCGCAAAACCAAGTAATAAAGGTTCATTTTTCATTCCTTTATCACCATTCCCACGTAAACAAACTATGATACTGATATTCTTTTTCTAATTTTCTTATTCCTGATAGGCAAATGAGGTGGAAGATAGGATCACTATTGCATTACCTCTTTTGTAAATTGAGTGACTAAGTCAACACTTCAGCTAGTACTTTAAGCGAGGGAGATTTTTATTGGTTCTCCCTCTCAGCCAGATAGCCCATTTGAAAAACCAGACTCAATAGGAAGTTTCTCTAACCAATTAGGTCTTAATCTTTCAGTCTTTGGCTGAATATTATTCAATCCCTAATGTATATTATGCTTCTGTGATTTGTAATTGTTTAGTTAGCTAAGGATCAAAATTTGCATAATAATGCACTAAAATTTGACGCTCATTTTGGTTGGGCACAGAGCTGCAAAAAAACTCCTTGAGACAAAGCTTTAGGAGATTAAGTCTTTAGTTTGAGAAATGCACATTTGACATTGCTTTGGTCTCGAAGTTTTCCATTGTCACACAAAATTTCAGAAGCTAACAGATTTATGTATAATTTTTTAGCTGAAGATTTTCTTGTTTTGTACAAGTTGGTCAATATGATATTGCGTAAGCATTAATTTCCTTTGGAGCTTTATTATTTGCTCAAAGCTGATCACTTTCCTTTAACCATAATTTTCCAGTGTGTTGCATCACATCCGGATACACGGATTCTTTTTCTAAATGGTAAGTTGCTCATTATCATGAAGTTTTCATTAATTAATGTGTATGTTTGATTGTAACGGTTGATAATTTTATGATTTGATAAAAGGCTTGGTGGTCATATTGTCATAATTTTTGTTAGAATTTATATCTACTGTTTGTATGATAATGTTAGGTTGATGATTCTATACAATAATGCCTATGCTTTCTTCATGGATTTGATTGTCATTTTCCCCCAAAATGGGTTCAAATCTGGTTACAACTGGAGTGAGATAGCCAGTGAAAGGTTAATGAATCTCTACCAAGCCAAATTTTCCTTAATCTGTGCACGGCAAACGGCTTGAACAATATTGTAATATTGACCTTTAAGAAGAATATGAGCCTTTTGAACCGATTACTAGATTAGTCAGGATACTTTTGCATTCATGACTGCTTCATGCACATGAAGATTTAGGAAATGCTGCTCGCTCAGTGAAGCGACCTTCTGAGGTACTGACAATGAAGCAACCTTTTGAGCCAAAAAAGTTCTTCCGACTAATATTAGCTTTTGCATGCATAGTTTGTCAGATAGGTATTACCATTTGGATCAGCATTGTTTTTTTTAAAGAATTGGTTTTAAAGAATTGGTTTGGCTTGTTTCTGACCATCCATATTTAAAATAAAGATGGAAATTATGAATATGTAACACTAGAATGAAATGAGATGCAAGAATAAAATAGCTACTCGACATGAAGTTTTTCTATAATTTGATGATATTGCATATTAAAATGAACTGTTTTGTGTGTTCTTATCTGACTCCATTTTAAATTGAGGTTTGGAAGTTCTTTTATGTCCTGTGCCATTGTTGTTATATGATCACAATTATTTCCTTTTTATTTTTCTGCGGTTTAATGTGTTTATTTTTTGACAGCACATATACCTCTTTATCTGTATCCATTTTTGAATACAACAAGTAAGACAAGGCCATTCGAGTACTTGAGGCTTACCAGCTTGGGAGTAATTGGAGCACTTGTGAAGGTTAATATTTCATGAACTCTTTTACTATAGCTTTGTGCATGATTGACAATTGTCATGGAAATGTATATTGCATAGGCCACCAAATTAATGCTCGACAAATTTGAATTTCTATGGACCATATCATGTGGCTGGCTGCCTTCGCAGTCTTGAGACTAATCAATCGGATACTACGAATAACTTAGACAAATTGACATTGGGTCATTGAACTATAGAAGTTTTGTCATAATTTTTTTAACTTGATTGAGAATTAGGCAAAGGCAAGCTCGTAGAAGGAAATATTCTCAAAAATGAAAGCAAACTTAATGATCAGAGCCATGCACCTAAATATGTTACCAAAATGCTGAATTATCTGAAATCCGTGGATGCTTACAGCATAATTTGCTTAACGAAATAAGAAATTTAATTTAAAAGACAGCTGTATATTATTTTGTACATAAACTAGGTGAATATCTGTTCTTCTTATTGATAGTGATCTTACCCCCCTTTAATAATGTATTATTCTCTTATTTTTATATGTCCAAATAATGAAAAACGAACATGGATTTCCTAACTTTGTAGGTTGACGATACCGAGGTCATCAGCTTTCTTCTCCAGACTGAAATAATTCCTTTGTGTCTGCGCACCATGGAGATGGGGAGTGAGCTCTCAAAAACAGTGCGCGATATACAATTCCATTTTTGTATCTGTAATTCTGGACTTCACATTAGTTTTCTCCTGCTGCAACTATAGCAATGCCATATCGAATGTGTATGCTTGTTGATTTGACCTTTTGCTTGTGTCTTCCTATGCCATCATCTTTATATCGAATCTGACTTAAACAATGTAGGGTTGCTCTTACTGACAGAGGGATGAATCTAAATTCTTAGCGTTGATAAATTTTGGACCTTGTCGATCACCCCATGTGCAACTCATTCCTAAGCTGTGATATCTGTTATTGTGCCTTACGTCATTTCTTGGTGGAAAATATTATTCTATCATCTAAGATAATTAATTTTTCTGCATCCATCTTTTATTAGGTGGCGACATTCATTGTTCAGAAGATCTTGTTGGACGATGTAGGCCTTCGCTATATCTGTGCCACCGCAGAGCGGTTCTTCGCCGTCGGCAGCGTTTTGGGCAACATGGTTGTGTCTCTGGCTGACCAACCTTCTACAAGGTTGCTTAAGCACATTATCAGATGTTACCTGAGGCTGTCGGATAATCAAAGGTCTGTTTTACAAACCATTAGGGGACTATTAACATCATGATTTTGTGTTTGCTAATGACTGCTGCTCTTGTATCTCTGTTCCCCTTATTTGCAGGGCATGTGGAGCACTGCGCGGCTGTCTCCCAGAGATGCTGAAAGATGGAACATTCAACAACTGTCTTCGGGTAAGTGCTAGAAAAACAAAGCCATCCACAGAAAAAATCAAATCCAATCCTTTATGTTCCTTCCATCAGCCTTAACCATGGCGCTCACTTATTTTGCAGGACGACCCAGCAACCCGTCGTTGGCTTACGCAACTACTACACAATGTGTCCAACACTAACCTGGGGGCATCTCTTCAACCGGGAGGGTTCGATCACCTGATGGGCAACTAGTGTGGACTTCGTCACTGCCATTGTAGAGATCATGATGTCGTAGGGTCTTAATTTATATTAACTGTTATTGTACTGTATTGTGCTTTAAGAACTAAGCCACAAAGCGGCTTGTTTTCATTTTGTTTACTCTTCCATGGTCGGGTGATGAAGGGACTCTTTCAGCTCGGAAGCCTGTATAGTTCTTGATTCGTTTCGAGGCTCATGAAAATGTAATGCTTGCGAAGTTCTGTTTAAGCTGAAACTTTCTTTATTTTTCTCCATTGATTGATTAGATTTAGTATCAAATTGAGCATGACTAGTACTAATCTTTTTGTTCATGCAATGAGTAAATATGAGTTCGTATATGAACAAATTGCACTTTTTACAAATAGTTATGCTACTTTTGATATCATATTACGGTATAGAATATTTTAATAATAAACATTAAATAACAAGCTGGAATAACTCAGTTGGTTAGATACGGTCGGAGGTTCAAGCTCAATTTTGTTTTTACTCCCTTATTTTATTTTTTACAACTCTTAAAAGAATGGCAAGGATAAAAATATAAAGAATTTTATCAAGGATATACTCTTCTAAAAAAAATACCAAAAGAACATTTTAGCTACGATAAAAAATTTTAATTAAAATAATTTAGATTGAAATAGGTATAACCAAAGCGGTTATAAATTATAACTAATATTAGTAATTTATCTAATATTTGTTATAATAGAGGATTGATTTGTATTTGATTGTTAATTAATGAATGATTATATTTTTCTATTTTTATATTGCTGGTCTATTTTATAAATATATTCTCTCTTTTAGCTGTAAAACATTAGTTGAAATGTATATCAAATCGAACCATTAAATTAAAAAAATATTGAATATCTCTACATTATGTCAGGTCAGAAATAGATAAAAGAAATATTAGTACTCCCTTTCCCTTTTAGGATGCATTGTATAGTAATAAAATCAGTTGAGATAAATATAAATAATTCACATGGTAAACTAATTATAAACCCTACTCTCATAGAGATTGAATAGATGCAATATCGAGACATCGAAATATATAGCCTCACAAGTAGGAGAGGAGATCTTCTTATCTATAATTTATAGATCAGTTCTGGTCCCCTCTAATTTGTACCGTTGGTACAGATCAGATGTTTAATCAAATCACCTACCT
>JBBPFP011188571.1:0-11110 GCA_037974795.1 Kaempferia galanga
ATTTTAAAGAGTCATAACTTTTGACTTGTGAGTCAGACAGTCTCTATTGGCGACTACATGTGCAGAATTTAGAGATATACTTTGGTTGTTGGAAAACCCGTAACAGCCAAATTTGTGGCCCCAAAACCAACCTTTAAGACCTCATCAGAGCCTCCAGAGATTTTATTACTATTTTTAGTCATTTTTATTTTTTTATATTGTTTAGGATATTTTTGGCATTTTTAGTATTCATGGGTTAGGGTTTGTCTATATCAATGTCTTGTTTTATTAATTTTTAAGAAATTTCATTTTTTTTGTAAGAAATTTCCTTTTATTTACAAGGTAGGAATTGATGTTCACAAATTGTGATTTCTTTTATTTTTTTATCAAAGCGTTATAGATTCTATATACACATGTTTAGTTGTACGATGAATTATCTTTAAATTATTAACAAAGTTTTTTTTAGCAAACAACTGATTTTTCTATTTATTTTCTTTGGGTTCTCTCCTTGTCTTCTCTTCTATTCTCCCTTCTTGTTAGCTGCAAGATAATGACTATCATGTTCCACATAATCAAGATAACCTAAATGGGGCTGAGTAACAGATGGCTTAAACCAATTTAAATCTACAATCCCACAAATCAATTAAATTGATCATCTAATGAAATAAATATTACATAAAGGAGTCTATGATTAGAGTTGCAATTGAGCCCAGTCAAATTAAACTCGGTGTTATTCAAGATTGTATGGTTAGGTATAACCACAATGAAGCTAAATCGAATTTAAAATAAATTAAATTGCTGTAATAATTATTTAAGTTTGACTTCATGTTTTTATTTTGAGGTTGATTTAAATTTAAGTTGACCTTGATTCGTTGGATGTTATTGGACACTTAATTTGAGATTTGTTTATTTGTTTGAAGCTTTATATTTTAAAGTTTGTTGGCTTCTTAGTGAGTTGGATATCATAAATTTATTTATTTAAAATTCTATGTATAAGTTCGATAAAAGAATATTATTATGAATATAACTTACTAATTTTATTGAATATTATTATTCATCAATTAAACTTATCAATTAAGTTTTTTTTTCATCTCTAGAGTATCGAAGGGGATAAATTTATACAACGGAGAATCAATTACACAAAAATAAAAATAAAAAAAATAAAAAAATTCAGGCCTTCCATTCGACATCACGTGATGCCAATTGTATAACTAATTTGAACCCCAAATCAACCACATGCCTCTTATTTTCCGGTCCAAATGCAGCAAACGCACGTGACAGACGCTTTGGTCGAATGAATAGAAAAGGGCAAATCGGGCCAGGCGAGGGAGGGCGGCCAGAGCTCGTGGCGGTGGCGGTGGCTGTGGTGGCGCCGGTGGAAGTGGCGGCGAGAAGGTTGGCATTGGTGTCTCCGCCCATTATTTTTTTTTTACCTCGCCTTGCGCTGTCCGCACCAAGTCCGAGAGATTACTCTGATACCTCCGCCCCCTTCTCCTTATATCTCTCAATTGCCTTCGTAGATGGCGCCATCCATCGACGCGAACCAGGCGGAGGAGAAGCTGACAATGGAAACCTTCTTCAATGTCGGTGGTCGCCACCGGGGTGAATCCTCTCCCCGGTACAGGGTGACGGTGATTGGAAGCGGCAATTGGGGCAGTGTCGCCGCCAGGGTCATAGCCTCCAACACCCTCAAGATGCCTAATTTCCATCGTAAGTGTACCTCCCATTCTTATTTCTTCTTTCCTTTGACATGCTGTGTGTCCTTCTCCGATACTAGTTCACTAGATATTTGCTCCAAGAAATACAATGAGCATTGGATTGATAGAAAGCTTAATTCAAACAAAATGCTTCACGATAAGAATTTTTGGTATAGGGACCATGAAATGGAATTAAACAGAGTATAGTTTGTGGAGTCTTGATTTGGAATGTGAGGTTAACACATTAACATGGCGCCGAACAGATTTGTGACTTGTTGGACATTGACGAATAGAAATGGTCCTTATTGGTAAAGTTGGATTACTATAAGAAATGAAGAGTGAATCAGAAGATTAATTCTCAAATTTTGAACCTCATAATGGAGCTGCATGTATTGATGCTTAACGTTGTTATCTTTTGGAACACATCATGTTAGAAAGAATGTGAAACCATCCAGCTTAAGAATCTGGATTTCTAGAGTTATAGTTGCTCAATTATTGTTCGTCTAAATCCTGTAAATTGTCATTGGCAGTTAATTTCAATTCAAGAGATATGGTTGTTCCAAAATTTGATTATTAGCATAATTGTGTTCGCTCGAATATGAAATGATTCCAATGGTTGCTTCATAATTTTAACCACTTCTTATGTTGCATTTTTTATCTCAAAATTCTATACACGCTGCAACTTAATCTCATGCAGGCATGAAACTCTGAGTTTCTAATGCTTCTTCTATGTAGAAGAGTTTTCTGTTTTTCTACAGAATAGTTCAAGATGTAGATGAGATTGTTTAGAATCAGTCTTGCCAAAACCCGGTTTTTTGATTGCATTGGTTGATGTACTAAAAAATCAGGATTATATGCCTATGCAGATGATGTGAGGATATGGGTGTATGAAGAAATGCTACCCAATGGTGAAAAGTTATCAAAGACAATCAATGAAGCAAATGTAAGAAACAAAGCTTAATTCTATCTTGCTTATACTACATGCAGTCCACCTTGAATACTAATCTGCCATGTCATGAACAGGAGAATGTAAAATACCTTCCAGGCATAAAGCTCGGCAAGAATGTTATTGCAGACCCTGACCTAGAGAATGCAGGTACCTAACTGATAGGTTCTAGATGAAGGAAAAGAATGAATTTAAAAGCTCACATAGACAAGTGGAGTATTTTTTTCTCACTAATCCAGTCTAGAGACTAGAAGGAGAATGAAAGTTCCCCATGCATCTATGATCTTATCATATGAATCAACACTGCTTTAGACACTTAAAAGGACATCTAAACCTGTCAAAACAGCACCTACGCTGTATGAGACAGAAAGTATATAGAGAAAGAAACAAAAAAGTTCTAGAAGGATTAAGGATATATCTATATAGCTTTTGAATGTCAAAGAGTTGCCTAAATAGAATGCATGTATGTAACTATCACATAATAAGTATATATCAGTGGAAGTTTCGTTGGAAGCAAATATGTCACATAATAAGCGTATATCAGTACTCTGAGGTTCAAATCAACTGTTTGGTTTTCAGTGAAAGAAGCAAATATGCTGGTCTTTGTGACCCCCCATCAGTTTGTCTCTGGCATATGCAAAAGGCTAATAGGGAAAATAAAACCTGATACAGAAGCCATCTCTCTGATCAAGGGAATGGAGGTTAAGACAGAAGGGCCATGCATGATCTCAAAGCTTATTACTGATATGCTCGGCATCAATTGTTGTGTTCTAATGGGTGCTAACATTGCTAATGAAGTGAGCTATCTAATTTGAGTTCTACAAAAATTTTTACTCTACATTCTAAGATCAAGAGCATCATTTCTATTTTTCATAACAGATTGCGGTTGAAAAATTCAGTGAGGCGACAATTGGCTATAGACAAAATAAGGAAGTGGCAGACCGATGGGCTAAATTATTCTGCACTCACTACTTCCTAGTATCTGTAGTAAGTATTTATCTGGCAGCATGATGTTTCCATGTCTCGAATGGGATTTTACTTTCTTATGTAGGTTTTACTTGTGTCAATTTTAGATTGGTATGATCATTAATTATAAAGTATGTGGTTGCTGACATCAACAGGAAATATAAGTCTGTCCATTGAGCTCTAGCAAATGAACAAACTTGTTGGCATATGCATTGAAGTTCTCTGATATTTTGTTCATCATAAATTGGAGTACTTGTTTCTCATTCTAGAATCTCCTTGAATAAAATTTGACAAAAGAAAAAAAGGGTGCTAAATTTCATAGTTATATGTAAATTTGATTGGTTGACCACTTATCCCAATAGTTAGAGCTAATAGGAAAGTGGACCAGCCAATGCATCTTCATTTATTAATATTTTCCTCATATGTGAGCGGTTAACTAGACTGGTTCAAACCCAATACATGAACTAACATAATTGGGGATATATTTTTCTTCAATTTTGACGCACGCCCTCAACTGAATACAAACATAGGATCTTATATTCCAAATCTATGTAAAAGCTATTGGCGCTATGATACCGTGTTAAAGCGGATTGTCTTACCATTTATCCCAAAAAGTTTGAGCTACTAGGAAAGTGGACCAATCTATGTATTTATAGTAGTAACAACTATAATTATTTCTGAATATCTACCATTGGACAAAAAAGAAGAAAAACAAGGGAAAAAGTCGAAGTTTATTTTGTATTTGAATATCTTAAATTGGCAAATTTTCCAATCCAAGCTAAATTGAAATAGCTAGAGAAGAAAGCAGGAGTTAGGGGGATCAAGGGAACCAATTCTAAAAACTCTTCATCACATATTACCAAAGATTCATAACATTCTCTATGATTAGGAGTGCAATGTCAATTATAATTGATGTTTGAGAAAATTTCAAGAGAAGAAACAGATATGAGAGCGTTAGTTATAACTATCCTCATATTCTGTTATAATTTTCTTCGCTATTCCCTACAAGGAGTTAGTTATAATAAGTACATGGTGGAAATTGCTGACATTGATGATCATATTATAGAACAAAAACAATCATCTAAAAGAAACAAATTTTGCTGCGGTATTTAAGCTTAAATCAATTTTCTTTTTGCAGGTGCAGGATGTGGAAGGAGTAGAACTATGTGGGACTCTGAAGAATGTAGTTGCTATAGCAGCAGGTTTAAGACCATTGCTTTTGTCAACTTTGATATAACCATTGAACCTTGAAAAATCAGACATTTTAAAGAAAATAAACAATGACTTTATTTTCAGGTCTTGTAGATGGCATGGACATGGGTAACAATACCAAGGTTTGCATGGACATATTCATCTTATAGAATTTGATTTTTCAATGTCGTGTTAACCCTCTTGTTTGGTATATGTATAGGCAGCAATAATGAGAATTGGTTTAAGGGAGATGCGTGCACTTTCTAAGCTTCTATTCTCATCGGTTAAAGATAGTACCTTCTTTGAAAGCTGTGGTGTCGCCGACTTGATAACCACATGCCGTATGAGTTTTCTATACATTCCTGTTGAATCTATGTGCTGAAAGCTATTTATCCCCATGTTTTGACTTGTATATTATGACTTATTATGACAGTTGGTGGGAGAAACAGGAAAGTTGCAGGCGTTTGCTAGAAGTGGTGGCAAAAGGTGCTTGTTATACTAGATTACATACTATAAGCACCTACATTTTGTATATTCCAAAGGACAATTTTTTCAGTGAATAAGATGTTAAACTTGAACTTTTGACTTCAGGTCGTTTGATCAGCTAGAAGCAGAAATACTACAAGGCCAGAAGTTGCAGGTAAATGAATATTAATATCATCATTGATTGCAGAGTTAGGAAGATCTTATGCATACATAATAAATGATTCCTTAAGAGAATGAAACTGAAAGATATAATTTAAGATATATGAAGTTAAATTACCGGTGAACAACAATTGATATCACTGAGATAAAAAATATATCACAGTTTTTATCTATTGGATTAAATGTATTTTTCTGTTTAGTTATACTCCACACACAATTGGCATTTCTTTTCAACTAACAGTATGCTTAGTAATTAAGTGAAGGTTCATAATGTGTATACTTATATTAGAATCCACGTCTTTGGTGGTCACTATAAAATTCACACTAAAAAAATCACCAAATGAATTCGTTTCCATTATTAGGTAAAACAATTTCTACATGCAATTTCAGAAAGTCATCATGGAGATAACCCTTTCTACTAACCCATAAATATAAAATTATTACTATATTATATTTAAAGGACAACTCTTACCCAATTGCATTCAGTGGGAGTCACTAATTGAATTCCTACACACACTAACAGAACATGATGTACCTTTTGCACACTAGAATGACCAACACACTGATGGAATATGATATACCATGTTTGCACAAGAACCATTAACACACATTAATATTAGCACCAACATCTAAAAGTCATTTATTAGTTTATGAAATAAATAACGTTAGGTTTGATAGTAGAAGTTACCATATTTAATTGTGCATGCACTTTGTCCTTTCTTTAAGGCCAGGGCAAAATTTCATGAAGTGTCTTCTTGTAAGTGTTCTAGGGTATAATTTTCACTTATTAGAAGGTACCCCACTTGGTGACTGTGTGATAATAGGAAACCAAGATTCATGCCAAGAATTACTAATTCAAGATAACTAAGAAATTTTCAAAAAAACTATATGTGTATTTATTTATTTTTAACAAAAAATCTAATAGTACCAAAAGACAAATAAACAAAATGATCTCTGTGCAACTCCAAGTATGGCTAAAACTAATTCTATCATATTGGAGGAAAAGGAAAAATGGAAACTAAACACAAATTTGTTTAGTAGGTAAATAAGAAGGATGTGCACATATTCAATCTTTTTAAAGAGATAAAAAATAAAGTACATCACAATTTATATTACAATTTAAATTCTCATTTGAGTTTGTAATATATATATATATATATATATATATATAATCAGCTCTTATTATCAATTCACTTTTTTATCAACATCTAGAATCACAACTATCATCTATTAATTACTATCAATAAATTGTCATTAGAAAATATATAACTTCAGTAAATTCATCACCAACAAATCTATTAAGAAGTGAATTACTGGAATAATGTTTTCATAATGTAATAGAGTCATTTGATGTATAGACTATAGCTCTCTTAGGTGATATATAATAATGTAGGTGCTAGGTGCCTTGCATAAATAAACAACAATTAAACAACACCTACTATTAAACAACAATGTTTTTAATCCTAAACTAGATACGTCATGAAATATAATAAACTAAAATATTTACTTTGCAATTTTCCACCAATCAATGAATAAGGCAGATGTTTTGCTGATACAAAATACTCGAGCCAATAGTATCTAAATTACACATCATGATTAGTCTAAGATAATCAATTTTCCTCCAATATCAACCATACAATTAGTTATTGAATTATTACCTTTAATTTGGTTGATGGGCGACAACAACCTCATTTACTAGTGCCAAGAAGTTTGGAAAACGAGGAGTACTAGAGGTCCCTTAGAGAGAGAGAAAATTGGGAGGGAAGAAGGAAGAAGAGAGAGGAAAGCAACCGTTGTCCTCCTCTCTCAAGTGTGACAACGAAAATGTGACAAGAAAGAGAGAAGAGGAGAGGGTTGATTGAAGGAGGAAGGGTGGCCGGTGGAGGAGGGAAACCATGTGGCAGCTAGCATTGCATGGGGAAGAAAAAGATGAAGAGAGGGTGCGTTAGGTGGGGAGATAGGAGCATGGAAGAAAGAGAAGAAGAGAGGCGGCATTCGAGGAGAAAACACATGACTGGTAGAGAGATAGAGGAGAGGAAGAGAGAGCCCAACTCTTAAAAAAATTTCTATTTCGTCCCAACCCGACTAAACTAGGATATCCTACTTAAAATTTAGTTTAACCATAAACTGGCCAAAGTACATTCAAATCACGGTTCAAACGAATATGGACCTAATTATTACACCTATCTGATTGGTCTCATTTCATCCCAATTCGACTTTAACTTGTTACCCAAAATAAAATTTATCCATTCAGTTTAACTTACTTAGTCATATAATTTATTTATTTATTTTAAATTAAGATGTGACAATTTTCAATCAATTAAAACTCCATATCTAACAGTTAACATAATTTCTCTTTCTTTTGAATTTTTATTTTGGGTTTATTGTTATCTACAAACTTAGTATAAATATAACATGAGTCAATTTTAATGGAAAAAACTAACTCATTTAAGAATGAACTGATGGACTAAAAATCTAAAATCTTAAACATTGGGAAATAAAGAAAGAGTTATAAGAAAAAAGTTATCTAGTTGAATCGCTAATGAGGTAGACAAGCTTGTGGCAAAATCTCCCCCGAGATTCAAAAACCAACTTGCTGTGTACATACACTAAGTTGCAAAACCTCCAGAAGAAAGAGAAAAAAAACTTTTGCGTCTTTAGCTGATTAGCAATATATTTTCCTAAACTAAATATTTGTTTAATAAATTATTTAAGAGAATGACTACTCAACCAATAAAATAAATCTAACACAAAACATTTAGGAAAAATGCTCTTTCAAAGAAATGATAAAGTTTTTCCAAATAAAAATAGTTAAAAATTAATTTGCAAAGGCTTTTGTCATACATTTGAGGAATCGGTTTGACTAATGTGCTCATGCAGACTTGCATATGCTTGACCGAATGTGAGAACAATTGCATTGACGGATCTAGAAAATTCTTGAATGAAGTGGGTGCAATTTATAGTTTATAGATCACTAGTGTTTCAATGATTTCAAATAGATGCGGGAATGGATATACATATTTGATGTTTTACCATATGTGTATATTGTATTGGAAAATTTTATGGGGTCAATTGACTCCATGACTCATGCATGGTTTGCCAAGCCAAGCCAAGCCAAGCCAGCCCATGCATATCTACTACACCCGTTTGTGTGTCATAGGAACACACAAGGAGAGCCCTTTGTGTCTCCTCTACTTTTTGAAGTGCAAAAAAGTAAACAAGCAAAGCCATTTAGTTGAAATCCTTTCCTAAACCAACATAGTTGTTTCATCAAACAATCATCCAAACTAATCGTGATAACTGGAAATACATATCTTCCTTCTTTTTCAAATAGGGGTTTCAATGTGCAAGCTAAAATCTCATTGAGTTGTAGAACAACTGAATTTTAAATAACTCGTGGTTAACAATTCTAAGATGATTACTTTTTCTAACTTATACCATGCAATTGTTGAAGGGTGTCTCCACGGCAAAGGAAGTTTATGAAATTCTGAGTCACCGAGGATGGCAAAGTATGTTTCCACTTTTCACAACTGTACATGAGATTTGTATTGGTCAGCTTCCTCCGTTGGCAATAGTTGAATACAGTGAACAGATAACAAATATATCCTCTGTGGAAGGTGTTGCTCAATGCTGTTGAACTCTTAAGTGTTGTTAAATGCAGACAGCGTCTTAACCTGTATTCCTCTCTGATGATGATGATAATGAAACCACAGCAATTATTCATTGTAGAAAAAAAAATCAAGTTGAAAATCAGTAACACTAGTTTCTATTGTCGTCCCTTTCATTCCAATTAAAGTTACCATCTGCAACTTCTATACAAAGATTCCGCAGAGCAGACACTAGATTTATCAGTTTCATCTGGTCCCTCAAAACACTATAATTTTCTTATTTCTTTCACCCCTTGATCCTCATATAAGAATATAATGTTAGAAACTTGTGGTTCCTCCCTTAGCTCGTGAAGAGTGTTAATCATAGTGTTTTGTGTCAAAATGGAAGAGATAAAGTGACTTAGGAGCCATCACTTAGGAAAAGAGAATGGAAGCGGAATGATTAGGACTTAGGAGTGCTTTAGCTTAAATGCATTGTCAAATAATGAAAGGAGAAAAATTTGGTGTAATCATGCTCTAGAGCTTGGTTCTATCCTCTCTCAAGGCACTTAGACATCTAAATTATAAAAATAAATAAAACATAGGAATATAGTTAATTAGGCCGACAGACAGACACCTTTATTGAACGAAGACAAAGAAACACACTTGTTATTTAAGTAGACAAAGAAACACACTTGTTATCTATGTGGCACTCACTCGCACAGATCAAATAATTAAGGCACCACAAAATTAAACACGCATCAAATTGCAGCTATAAACACAATGGCTGCTCACAAACAAGGTCACACACACACAAACACTTAGCTTGTTTGTTTCTTTAATTTATTCCAATCCAATTCATGGAGGAGCAAGCTCAGTCGTTGCAGCAGCGATAGAGGACGAACTTCTCCATGGGGCGCCTGCACTCTGCGCACACCACCCGCTCCTTGATCCTGCCGATGTCGCCCGGCAGGATGAGGCGGCTGCAGTGCTCCGTGGTCTGGAACGGCACCAGCGCGTTGGTCAGCGCCGGCACGAAGCCCTCCGGTTCCACGTTGGCCTTCCACTTGTCGAACTGTCCCAGGCACTCCACCATCTTGCGCCCGTTCGCCTTCACCATGTCCAGCGACCCCCGGCTGACGATCGCCCAGCCTTCGTCTCCGCCGTCGAACGTCAGCATCGTCACCACCTCCTGCATGATGGGGTCGTTCTCGATCGTGCGCCCGTGCTGCATCTTGGAGTGCCACATGCTCTCCAGCCGCACCCAGAAGAACCAGACCATCACCGGATCCTGCCAGTACCCGCTCAGCTTCTCGTTCGCGATCACAGTGATCGCCTTCCTCACCCTGTCCTTCGGGCTGCTCTTTCCCACGTACACCATCTCCAGCGGCACCCGCGCCTCCTGCGACACCCGCCTCATCGCCGTCGTGAACTGCCGGATCCATGCGATGTCCTCCCCCCCGTACAAGCACACATGCCGCCCTTCTCTTATCTACACATACACATTCAATAAACAGAGTAAATTAATGGATGCTCGATGATCAGTAGTCTCGTCGATAGAATTGCATGTCTCTTACCCATCCGAGCAAGACAGGGTCGATTTCGTCGACCAAGAACTCGAGGCGCCAAGTCTCGTCTTTCCACAGCGCCTCCTCTCTGTTGCTGGTGAAGGGAAAAGCCAGGCTGCCCCAGATCCACATCATGTGCAGCGCATTGGGGCACACCACCTTCCCCTGCGGATCCAGCACCACCAGCTGCGGCCTCTTGTCGAAGTGCCAAATCTCCCTGATGTACCTCACCACCGCCGGCTCCAGCAACGACGGATGGTAAAGCGAGTACCACGGCATGTTGGACGCCAACCTGTTGAAGTTCTCCTCCTTGGAGTTGTCCCAGGGGAAGTGCCGGTCGATCACCGGCAACCAGACCACCTCGTAGTTACGATCCGCTCTGTTCTGGTGAGTGTCGTTGTAGATCTGGATGAGCACGAAGAGCTCCTCGTGCGAGATGTCGAGGTCGGAGATGAACAGCATCACGATCTTCCTCCTCAGCACGTCCACGCTCACCCTCTTCTTCGTCGCCCCGTCCACCAGCGGCAGCTC